>JAJHIY020001632.1:0-52500 GCA_022114975.2 Lampris megalopsis | reverse complement strand
GGTGAAGGGAACAGAGGTGATGAGGAGGTGATGGGAAGATATGGAGTCAAGAAGAGAAATGTGGAAGGACAGATGGTGGTCGATTTTGCGAAAAGGATGGAAATGGCTGTGGTGAATACATATTTCAAGAAGAGGGAGGAACACAGGGTGACGTACAAGAGTGGAGGAAAGTGCACACAGGTGGACTATATCTTATGTAGAAGGCGCCATCTAAAAGGGATTGGAGACTGCAAGGTGGTGACAGGGGAGAGCGTAGCTAGGCAGTATCGGATGGTGGTCTGTAGGATGACTTTGGAGACCAAGAAGAGGAAGCGAGTGAAGACACAGCCGAAGATCAAATGGTGGAAGTTGAAGAAGGAAGACTGTTGTGTGGAGTTCAGGCAGGAGTTAAGACAGGCACTGGGTGGAAGTGAAGAGTTGCCAGATGGCTGGAAAACCACTGCAGAAATAGTGAGGGAGACAGCTAGGAAGGTACTTGGTGTGTCATCAGGACAGAGGAAGGAAGACAAGGAGACTTGGTGGTGGAATGAGGAAGTACAGCAAATTATACAGAGGAAAAGGTTGGCAAAGAAGAAGTGGGATAGCCAGAGAGATGAAGAAAGTAGACAGGAGTACAAGGAGATGCAGCGTAAAGCAAAGAGACAGGTGGCAAAGGCAAAGGAAAAGGCGTATGGTGAGTTGTATGACAGATTAGACACTAAGGAAGGAGAAAAGGACTTGTACCGATTGGCTAGACAGAGGGACCGAGCTGCAAAGGATGTGCAGCAAGTTAGGGCGATCAAGGATAGAGATGGAAATGTGCTGACAAGCGAGGAGAGTGTGCTAAGAAGGTGGAAGGAATACTCTGAGGGGCTGATGAATGAAGAAAATGAGAGAGAGAGAAGGTTGGATGATGTAGGGATAGTGAATCAGGAAGTTCAGCGGATTAGCAAGGAGGAAGTGAGGGCAGCTATGAAGAGGATGAAGAATGGAAAGGCAGTTGGTCCTCATGACATACCTGTGGAGGCATGGAGATGTTTAGGAGAGATGGCAGTGGAGTTTTTAACTAGATTGTTTAACACAATCCTGGAAAGTGAGAGGATGCCTGAGGAGTGGAGAAGAAGCATACTGGTACCGATTTTCAAGAACAAGGGCGATGTGCAGAACTGTAACAACTACAGAGGTATAAAGTTGATCAGCCACAGCATGAAGATTTGGGAAAGAGTAATAGAAGCTAGGTTAAGAGGAGAGGGGACGATCAGCGAGCAGCAGTATGGTTTCATGCCACGAAAGAGCACCACAGATGCGATGTTTGCTTTGACAATGTTGATTGAGAAGTATAGAGAAGGCCAGAAAGAGTTGCATTGTGTCTTTGTAGATTTAGAGAAAGCTTATGACAGAGTGCCGAGAGAGGAGGTGTGGTATTGTATGAGGAAGTCAGGAGTTGCAGAGAAGTATGTAGGAGTGGTGCAGGATACGTATGAGGGAAGTGTGATAATGGTGAGGTGTGCGGTTGGAATGACAGATGGGTTCAAGGTGGATGTGGGATTACATCAAGGATCGGCTCTTAGCCCTTTCTTTTTTGCAATGGTGATGGGACAGGTTGACGGACAAGATCAGGCAGGAGTCTCCATGGACGATGATGTTCGCGGATGACATTGTGATCTGTAGCGAGAGTAGGGTGCAGGTTGAGGAGAGCCTGGAGAGGTGGAGGTATGCACTGGAGAGAAGAGGAATGAAAGTCAGTAGGAGCAAGACGGAATACCTATGCGTGAATGAGAGAGAGGACAGTGGAATGGTCAGGATGCAAGGAGTGGAGGTGACAAAGGCATTTGAGTTTAAATACTTGGGGTCAACTGTTCAAAGTAACGGGGAGTGCAGTAGAGGGGTGAAAAAGAGAGTGCAGGCAGGTTGGAGTGGGTGGAGAAGTGTGTCAGGAGTGATTTGCGACAGAATGGTATCAGCAAGAGTTAAAGGGAAAGTTTACAAGATGGTTGTGAGACCAGCTATGTTATATGGTTTGGAGACAGTGGCACTGACGAAAAGACGGGAGGCGGAGCTGGAGGTGGCCGAGTTGAAGATGCTAAGATTTTCACTGGGAGTGACGAAGGAGGACAGGATTAGGAACGATTATATGAGAGGGACCGCTCAGGTTGGACGGTTTGGAGACAAAGCAAGAGAGGCAAGATTGAGATGGCTTGGACATGTGTGGAGGAGAGATGCTGAGTATATTGGGAGAAGGATGCTGAATATGGAGCTGCCAGGGAAGAGGAGAAGAGGAAGGCCAAAGAGGAGGTTTATGGATGTGGTGAGGGAAGACATGCAGGTGGCTGGTGTGACAGAGGAAGACGCAGAAGACAGGAAGAAATGGAAACGGATGATCCGCTGTGGCGACCCCTAACGGGAGCAGCCGAAAGTAGTAGTAGTAGTAGTGTTGCGATTGGCCCGCGGTCGTATGCTTGCTGGTGGGCTTTGTTTTAGTATGCCGATTATTTTGTTTATGCCCCATAGCCAGTGTCGCCGCTAGCTAGCTAAGTGCATTTAGCATCCAGTGCTAGTGTGTTAGCTAGCCGACTAGAGTTGTGGAGGCTAGTCAGAAGTCATCGGGCTGCGCTGGACGGTGATCTAACTAGGGGAGCCGCTCTGCTCCATTCCTGGGACCTGTCTGCTATCCAAAGAGGACTCGCTTCATCTGCTCTATCTTCGCCAGGGTTGTTTGAACATTGCAACCTTTGGCCATCTTGCGGCGGGTGGAGGCTGCTACCGGGGAGCCGACACCTGCCAGCTGCTAGGCTAGCACTACGCCTTCCATCCTCTGGACTGCACACAGCCTCCCGGTCGAGGGAACGATGGGTTGTGAGTAACCCGAAAATTTCATTTATACTCACACACACACACACACACACGTTTATCTCGTCGCCTGGGCATCGTAGCGGTGGCTGCCTTGCCCTCCGCTCAGAGAGCTGCTTTAATTTGCACCAACGGGCCCCAATGGAAAGCGCTGGGTATTTGTGTGTTCTTTTGATACTTTCTTCCTGTTTATTGTGACCGCTTGTCCCACCCTGTGTAATTTCAATTAATGTTTATTTAATCAGCAATACTACACTCGTGTGGTACTCTCTCTCTCTCTCTCTCTCTCTCTCTCATTATTATCAAATAAATCCTATTATTATTAATTATATTTCGGGTGTATTGGCAGCTCATTTTCCGCATATGCAAAGCCTAGGTTACTTATAGAGTGCTGGTAATAAGCTTGTACAGTAATTCAGTACACAGCAGAGTTATAAGATCTGCATTAACCACATGTTTGTTTCATTCTGGGAAGATATACCATTCACCAGCCTTAGGTAAGTGTAGTATTTTCACAGTGGAGGCACAGCGCTACCAAATTGATTATTATCTTGGTTAATTATTTCTATTATCAATTATCACTAATATTGTCATTAGTGGCACTAGCCTACTAGTACACAGGAGGTTCAGCCAGCTCACCATTCCACCGCTGAGAACTCAGGATCCTGTTGCGCTATTGATTTGTATTGTAACACTTTAGTAACTGGTAGCATTAGGCTTTTGTCTTGTTTAAATGTGCTTGGCGTTGCCCGCCAGTGAAAAAGGGGTTACAAATAGCTTTACACTAGTCCAACTCACCGAGCGGGGGGCGACGTCCCTCTTTGTCAGAGTCCGTCGTAAAAAGAGAGAGTGAACCACAGCTCCGCCTCTAAATACGTCACTGGGAAATATGACACCACCTCCGGTGGGCGTGTGCTTTCCCCCGGGACAGACGTTCCCTGACCATGCCGTTGTCCCGGGAAAATGGACCCGCCCATCTGTTGGAAACACCGGATGACGACCCAGTCGCCGGGGAGGTAGGAATGGAGAACCTTCTCAGCTGGGGTGGGGAGAGCAGCTGCCACCTGTTTGGGAGACTTGGGAGAGAGCAGAGAAGAGATTACAGCAGTACTGTAGCATAGCATGCTCGTAAAGAGCGGTTTGGGGAAGAGCTCCCGGCGCAGGGCCCGTTCCCATGGTCGGAGGCCGTCCCATGATAATCTCAAAAGGACTAAGCCCTGCTCTGGAGTGTCTTTGTCGCACGCGCATGTACATAAGTACCAGAAGACGTAAGAAACTGTCTCTGTTGCCAGAGAGCACCAAAGTCCACGCCGAAAGCGTAGCGTGAATCCGTGTAGATGGTGACAGACCAGCCAGCTGCCAGCTCGCAGGCCGCAGAGAGGGCCGTGAGTTCAGCAGCCTGTGCAGAGAGGTGAGAGGGCAACGAGCTGCAATTAAGGCAAGCGGAGGCAGAGCAAACGGCCCAACCAACCTGACATTGGCCGGTGGTAAGACAGCGGGAAGCCGACCCATCCACAAAAAGGACAACGTCAGGGTTGGCAAGAGGAGTGGAGCTGAGATCAGGCCGAGGTGAACAAACAGCAGAGACAGCTGCAACGCAGTCGTGTGGTTCACCATCGTCTGGTGAGGGAAGAAGGGTGGCGGGGTTAAGGACAGCGCAACGTTTGACAGTGATGGTGGGCATGTCAAGGAGCACAGTGTTGTAACGTAGCCATCGGGCTGCGGACAGCTGTGACCTTTTCTGTTCAAGTAGGAGGAGCGGGACCGCATGGGGAACCAGGAGAGTAACGTCGGAGTACCCCACGATGTCTCGCGAGGCCATCACAGCCTTTTCAGCAGCAGCGACGGCTCGAAGGCAGCGAGGCAAGCCAGCCGCTACCGGGTCAAGTTTGGCGGAGAAGTAAGCCACAGGGCGCAGCTTGCAGTCCCCCATGAGACTGACTGCAAGAGGACGGAGATCATGCAGCCGTTGCGCTCATCCACAGTTTGAGTGAATGCTTGAGCGGGCTCCGGATAGCCAAGAGTTGGTGCGATTTGGAGCTGGACTTTCAGTCCCTCAAAGGCTTTAGTTGCCTCTGGGGTCCACAAGAGGACCTGTGAGGCGGGTGCATGAGAGTCAATGAGGGCCCGAAGGGGTTTGTCAAAGGTTGCAAATGCCGGAACGAACAAGCGACACAGTAGGAAGCCATGCCTAAGAACAGGGTATCTGCAGGTTTCACTAAGTTAATTTTAAGACTTTTTAAGACCTTTTTAATGCCACTTGGAACGGAATTTAAGACCAAGATCTACAACAAAATATATACATATGGTTGGTAAGCCCTAACGCCCAACAGCTGAATATTTAAACATTTGATTCGCGCGAGTGCAGTTTTATCGAAATGGTTAAACAAATGTATGTTTTGTGACACGCTGATGTTGTAACCGCATTTCTTGACGTTCAGACCGAATATTTAAAGATTTGATTCGCGGAATTTCGCGCGATTGCAATCAGATAAGCTGAAGTCCTCCTCCATGTTGAAAAAGCTGCCAGAAACTACACGCTGCTGTGACTGGTTGATTCGCTGTGAGCATTTGATGACAAAACAACGAATCACAGCAGAGCGCGCAGCGGAGGTCCCTCCCCCCTCCATCCGGCCGATCAATTCTAGCATCAACTTTTCTTCTTCTTCTCTCGGCTGCTATTTTGTCATGACTTAGTTAGCATTTGTCCGCCAAATTCTGTATAGGCTATACCATTTAGCAATTAACCGCTCAGTAAAACCAACATCGGTATTCTTTTCGATAACTAGTTACATTAATATTACCTACAACCGTGAGTTGCAGGTAATATTGCCATGGTATCGCATCATCCAGGTCATTTCTTTGTCTATGGGGGATACATATTTGTTTTAATTACAGGGAATAGCACGCTATAGGTAACAGGTGCGCCTGATACGAAACTGGAATTCATGAAAATAGCATGTGTGTTAGAGTTTGTGGGAGACCCCAAGCGCTCGACACCAGACAGAGATGGGGTTAGCCGAAAACTGGCGTACTTTATTCAAACATAGGAAGGCAATGAGCGACAAGGAAAAAACGGAAAGTCCAAGGGGGAAAAAAACTCGCGGGTAATCCAAACGGGAACAAGGCAGGATACTTCCACGGGGAAACCTTGCAAGGGAAAAACATGAACCAAGGGCTGGGATGAGTTCGTAGAGAAAAGGACCGTGAGAGGAGAGTCGCCGCTACTGCGGGGAGGTAACAACACGAACTGACAACGGGCACGTGGGAGGCCACCAAACTTAAGCCCAGCCCTGATGACTAAGCCCGGCCCTGACGAGCCGATTGGCTGCCGGCGTGGGGTGGGCGGGCCACGGTGCGGGTTGGGCGAGCCATAACACTTGTTTCCCTTTTATTTTCTTTTTTTCCCCTCAAAATTCACTTAATCCTACCAAATGACCACTTCTATTAGTGCGAGACCGAGGGTGAACAGCCGCTTAATTGTCAGTGCACGACCTCATCTGGTTTCAATAGTACGCGTTTTAAATGATCATTTTATCCTTTAAAGAATTCTGCTTACCCGTGCGATGAATCTCCCAGGGTTTTGCTGAGGGATCTCAGCGACACTGACCAAATGGACCACCCGCCTCTCCCTTTCTTCTTCTCAAACCTGGTGAGGTTATTGGGAGATCGGTGACTATGTCCTGGTCCCGAGATTATCGGTCAGCCGGTTGTCCGTCTGGCGGGGCAACTTGAGATCCCGCTTCTGACACCAAATTGTTGTGGATTTTCCTTTATCCTTTTAATGGGCTCTTGCCCCAGGAACCTCTGGGGAGAATAATCATCGGACAAATATTAAAGCAAACAGAGAATCTTTAATGCATCTGCAGATGGAGAGACATAAGGCCACACAGAGGTTCGTCTGTGAGGATATGCTCTGCCTCTGAGCTGGAGATAGTGGTTTTTTATAGAACAGTCCGTCGCGTCATACACTATGTTTCCTGCGTCAACTAAGGTGTAATCTTACAAAGGAATGAAGGAAACATCTACGTTAATCACGTTCTGTGCCTCGTGAGTGTCTGTACGCCTGTTGCACTTGTCTTTTGCTGTACCTGGCCGTTCCTGGGATGCGGCAATGGGGAGGCAAGCATAGTAACAGTTGCTATGTCGCCCCATGGAAGGTACGCATGAGAAGAATGGTTATGTGTGTCTGCAGTGAGTGAGAAGTTTCATACACACAGACAAGTGGAAAACTACAGAGTACATACGGAGTGCATATGGAGAACATTTTGCACTCCACATACATCACCAACATCCTGCTCAGCTCTCCCCTTCTCAGCCTCCTCCTGCTCAGCTGCACCACTCTCCTCTCAGAGCCTCACCGCAGCCACATCGTGATGACACGACTGGTACGAATGCCATTGCGAGGTACTTGGTGCGCCGAGAGCTTGTGAATTCCGGTCTCATCCAGTTCAACGAGCGCCCAGAAAATTATTGGGCATGGAAGTCCTCTTTCTTCAACGCCATTGAAGGACTGAACTTAACTGCCAGCGAGGAGCTCGACCTCTTGACAAAGTCGTTAGGAAAAGAGTTCTCAGAGCACGTTACAAGGATTCGCTATGTGCACGTCGCCGACCCTGTAGTGGGCCTACAACATGTCTGGGAACGCCTAGAAGAGTGCTCCCCTGAAGTGATCGAGAGAGCGCTCTGCGAGAGGATAGAGAACTTTCCAAAAATCTCTCAAAAAGACCCCGTAAAGTTGAGGGAACTGGGAGACCTGCTGATGGAGTTAGACTCTGCTAAGTGTGAGGGCTACCTGCCGGGGCTCTCGTACCTGGACACCGCCAGGGGTGTCAACCCGATCGTTGAGAAGCTGCCACACAGTCTACAAGAGAGTTGGATAACTAAGGGTTCCCAGTACAAAGAGCAGCACCATGCCCCCCCCCATTCACCTTCTTCGCAGACTTCCTCTGCAGCGAGGCACACAGAAGAAACGACCCCAGCTTTACTCTCCCTTCAGCTCCCTCGAAAACGTCCAACAAGTCCTCCACAGGGTTCTCAAAACATGAGCGATCAGAAAAGGAATCAAGACACGCCAAAAGGCATGTCTCCACCCACAAGACAGATGTCTCAACAAACCGCTCAGCTTCTCAGTCACGCAGTTCGAGCAGCAAGCCTGGCGACAAAGGGAAACAATGTCCCATCCATCAGAAGCGCCATCCTCTAAAGAAATGTCGGGGTTTTCGAAGCAAGTCTCTTGAGGAGCGCAAAGCCTTTCTGAATGAGAATAGTGCCTGCTACAGGTGTTGCTCCTCCACAACTCACTTGGCGAAGAACTGTAAGGCAACTTTGAAGTGCAGCGAATGTGAGAGCGATGACCACATAGCGGCGCTCCACCCTGGACCTCCTCCACGGGACAAAAAAGACAAGGACCCCACCTCAGAGCATGGCGGGGAGAGTGAAGAGGAGGCGCCTCCACCAGCAGTCACCTCTAAATGCACAGCACGCCCAGACAGAGCTAGTAACGTCTACATCGTCCTGGACGACCAGAGCAACAGATCTCTGGCGAGGTCTGATTTCTTCTACCTCATCCAAATCAGAGGTTCAGACTCACCGTACACCCTGCGTACATGTGCAGGAGTCACCGAGACAACTGGAAGAAGAGCCACAGGGTTCTTGGCGGAGTCGTTGGATGGAAAAAACAAGTGTGCTGCTTCCAACACTCATTGAGTGCAACCATATGCCTGACGATCGGTCAGAAATCCCGACCCCAGAAGCTGCACAGCACCACAGCCACCTGAAGTCCATCGCTCGCAGAATCCCTCGCCTGGACCCTGAAGCCCAGATCCTGATACTTCTGGGATGCCACATCTTTCAGGTCCACAAAGTCAGGGAGCAACGCAATGGTCCTCCCAGCGCCCCCTATGCCCAACGTCTAGACCTGGGTTGGGTGGTTATAGGGGACGTGTGCCTGGGTTCAGCCCACAAGCCAGCAGCTGTGACTTCCTATCTCACCAGCGTGCTCGAAAACGGAAGGCCATCTCTCCTCACTCCGTGCCCCAACCGTCTCCAGGTCAAGGAAAGGTTCAGCTCCAAAGCACAGAACAGCACCTCTCCTCCTTACAGCATCAAACATGACACCCCAGTCCCTGATGACGACAAAGTGGGGCTTTCCATCAAAGATCGTCTGTTCCTGGAGTTCATGGACAGAGAGATGGTGATGGACGACACCAACAGCTGGGTGGCGCCTCTCCCATTCCGATCACCTCGTCGACGGCTCCCGAACAATCGAGACCAAGCTCTCAGCAGACTTACCTCTCCCCGCCGCACCCTGGAAAGAAAGCCTAAGATGAAAGCCGACTTCGTCACACCTTCATGCAAAACATCTTTGATCACGACCAGGCTGAGTTGGCCCCACCACTACCGGAGGGAAGTGAGTGCTGGTACTTACCTATCTTCGGCGTCTACCACCCTCAAAAGCCAGACAAGATCAGGGTTGTCTTCGACTCCAGCGCTCAACATCACGGCATCTCCCTGAACGATGTGCGTGCTACTTACCGGCCCGGATCTGAACAACAGCTTGCTGAGAGTCTTGCTGCGCTCCCGAAGAGAAACAGTGGCTGTCATAGCGGACATCGAGCAGATGTTTCACAGCTTCGTCGTTCGAGAAGACAACAGAGATTTCTTGTGTTTCCTGTGGTTCAACAACAACGACCCCAACCGAGAGATTGCCGAGTATCGCATGAAAGTCCACGTATTCGGCAACTCACCATCCCCAGCTGTCGCCATGTATGGACTTCACCGAGCAGCAGAACACAGCTCCAGGGAACACGGAATGGATGCCAAGCACTTAGTGGAACGCGACTTCTACGTCGACGACGGCCTCGTCGCTCCCGTCAGCCACAGAAGCCATCGACCTGTTGAAAAGGACACAGGAGATGCTTGCTGCCTCAAACCTGAGACTCCGTAAGATGGCGTCAAACAGTTCTGATGTCCTGGAGGCCTTCCCTCCAGAAGACCATGCAAAGGGACTGCAAAACTTGGACTTCGACGACAACTCCACCCTCATCCAACGCAGCCTGGGACTCAGCTGGGAACTCAAGCACGACATCTTCACCTCCGGAGCAACGGCCACAGAGAAGCCCTTCACCCGTAGAGGTGCTCTAGCCACGGTGAAGAGCTTGTTTGACCCCCTTCGGTTTCGTCGCTCCAGTCGTCATTCAGGGATTGTTTCTGCTGCGAGAACTCACCTGCAATGAAGCTCTCGACTGGGACACCCCTCTACCAGATGAAAAGGAAGCAGAATGGAGGATGTGGAAAGATTCATTACAAGACCTGAAAGACATCAGGATACCAAGAGCCTGCACGCCTCCCACCCTATCTACCGCGCAAAGGAATGAGCTCCACGTCTTCTCTGACGCTTCAGTGAAGGCTATCGCCGCGGTAGCTTACCTCAAGGTGATCGACAGTGATGGAGAGTGTCATGTCGGGTTTTGTCCTGGAAAGGCGAAACTGGCGCCTCCGTCCGCTCATACTATCCCAAGACTGGAGCTCGGCGCCGCTGTGCTGGCAGTGGAAATGGCAGAGCTGGTGGAGAGGGAGTCGGACATCAGTGTAGACACGATGCGGTTCTACACAGACAGCAAAGTTGTCTTAGGGTACATATACAACCAGACCGGGCGGCTCTATGTGTACGTCTACAACAGAGTGCAGCGAATCAGGAAGTTCACCAAACCACAACAGTGGAGCTACGTCCACACAGCTCAAAGCCCAGCGGTTCATGCTATCCGATCGGTACCTGCCGCCGAGCTAACAAACACTACATTGCTCACAGCACCCCCTTTCCTGTCCCTGCCTGACGGAGTTCACACTCCTGATGAAGAGCCTCACGAACTCGTCGACCCGGATTCTGACAGTGAGGTGTGTTCTCATGCCACGACTCTCTCCGTCCCTCCAGCTAACCTGGGATCTCATCGCTTTGAGCGGTTCTCCTCATGGAAGTCTCTTGTGCGAGCTAACGCATCCCTAACCCGCATCTTGGAGCTCATACAAGCTGCAGTGGAAGACAACCTCAAAACCTGTACCGGTCCCACAAAGCCTTGCGCGGCGGAACGGCTATCGATGTCAGAGACTCTCATCGTCAGCTGTGTGCAAAGACAGACCTACAGAGAAGAGTTCACCTGCTTGGCTGCTGGGAAAAGTATTGCCAAACACAGTCCTCTGAGGAAGCTGGACCCCTACGTGGATGATGATGGTCTTCTGAGGATAGGGGGAAGGCTCAAGCATGCAGCAATCGACACAAGAGAACAGATCCCAATCGTCATCCCAGCTCGCAGCAACATCGCGACGCTCCTTGTGAGGCATTACCACGAGAGAGTCAAACTTCACGGAAGGGTCCATCTGCACAGCAGGATTCTGGATCGTCGGAGCCAAGCGGTGCATCAACAGCATCCTCCGCAAATGCGCGGCTTGCAACAAACGTCGAGGGAGGACGGCCGAACAGAAAATGGCGGACCTACCCTCCGACCGTCTGAGCACAGAGCCACCCTTCACCTACGTAGGACTCGACGTGTTCGGTCCTTGGGCTGTCACCACAAGACGAACCCGTGGCGGTCAAGCTAACAGCAAGAGGTGGGCAGTCCTCTTCACGTGCATGAGCACACGTGCCGTGCACATCGAACTCATCGAATCGATGGATACATCAAGTTTCATCAATGCCTTACGACGATTCTTTGCACTGACAGGCCTTGCGAAGCAGATTCGTTCTGACTGTGGTACGAACTTTACAGGCGCCTGCAAGGAGTTGCATATGCTCCTCACAGATCCCGAAGAGCCCAACGTCAGGAAGTACTTGGGTGAGGAGGGGCGTTCATGGATCTTCAACCCTCCTCATTCCTCCCATACGGGAGGAGTCTGGGAGCGTATGATTGGAGTCTCCAGACGTATTCTTGACTCCATGCTCAAGGAAACCAGCCAATCACGCCTTACTCATGAGGTGTTGTCTACCTTAATGGCAGAAGTTACGGCAATCATCAACACCAGGCCCCTCGCACCAATATCCTCGGACCCAGCATCTCCTTTCCTCCTGACCCCCGCTTCGCTACTGATGCAAAAGGTGTGTATTCTCCCTCCCCCTCCGGGGACCTTCGACAGCAAGGATCTCCACCGCCAGCAGTGGAGGCAGGTGCAACATCTCGCCAACACCTTTTGGCACCGATGGAGGCGTGAGTACCTCCCCACACTCCAAAGTCGCAGCAAGTGGCAGGACATGCGTCCGAACGCCAAGGAGGGCGACCTAGTGTTGCTGAAGGACAGTCAAGTGACGAGGAACGAGTGGCCCCTGGCTCTTGTTACAAAGACATTCCCTGGCCAGGATGGAAAGGTCAGGAAGACTGAGCTCAAGGTCAAAAGTTCTGGATCTACAAAGGCCTTCCTGAGGCCTGCCTCCGAGACAGTCCTACTCATGCCTGCTGAGGATATGGACTGAGTTAGTTTGTGTTCTCCGGACATGCTCCTCATGTTAGTTTAAGATAGTGGTATAGTAATTATACCAGGCGGGGAGTGTGACGTTACTTTATTAGAATGTGAGAAGAGTACTTTTATTTTGAAGTTTATTTACTCCCTCTAGCCTCCCTCACGCGACTTTACTTCAGGGAATAGTTTGCTGCCTGGCAGTCATGGTAGCAGTACAGTCCAGCTTTCCATGCGGAGTTTCATATGTTTGCCCAGCTCCTGTGTTTATTGCTTCTATCTACGTTTGTGCCTTGGAGAGCATCGTCTGTAAGTTCAGTTGTGACATTATTTAAGTGATTGATGATGTCTGTTATAAGAACTTCGTTGTATTCATGTTAATATGAAAATAGCTATGTGTAATGTTAGCTTCTCCCATTTTCTGTTAGCTAGTTAGCCAGCCAGGCTTTCGGTTGCTAGTTAGCTGTGTCAGCTCCGTGGTAGAAATGTTACGTTATTCTTTCTGCCCGTATTCCGCCTATATTATAGCATATTGATCTATGTCATATGTACCAGTATGCTTCTTCTCCACTCCTCAGGCATCCTCTCACTTTCCAGGATTGTGTTTAACTAGATTGTTTAACACAATCCTGGAAAGTGAGAGGATGCCCGAGGAGTGGAGAAGAAGCATACTGGTACCGATTTTCAAGAACAAGGGCGTTGTGCAGAACTGTAACAACTACAGAGGTATAAAGTTGATCAGCCACAGCATGAAGATTTGGGAAAGAGTAATAGAAGCTAGGTTAAGAGGAGAGGTGACGATCAGCGAGCAGCAGTATGGTTTCATGCCACGAAAGAGCACCACAGATGCGATGTTTGCTTTGAGAATGTTGATTGAGAAGTATAGAGAAGGCCAGAAAGAGTTGCATTGTGTCTTTGTAGATTTAGAGAAAGCTTGTGACAGAGTGCCGAGAGAGGAGGTGTGGTATTGTATGAGGAAGTCAGGAGTTGCAGAGAAGTATGTAGGAGCGGTGCAGGATACGTATGAGGGAAGTGTGACAATGGTGAGGTGTGCGGTTGGAATGACAGATGGGTTCAAGGTGGAGGTGGGATTACATCAAGGATCGGCTCTTAGCCCTTTCTTGTTTGCAATGGTGATGGACAGGTTGACGGATGAGATAAGGCAGGAGTCTCCATGGACGATGACGTTCGCGGATGACATTGTGATCTGTAGCGAGAGTAGGGTGCAGGTGGAGGAGAGCCTGGAGAGGTGGAGGTATGCACTGGAGAGAAGAGGAATGAAAGTCAGTAGGAGCAAGACGGAATACCTATGCGTGAATGAGAGAGAGGACAGTGGAATGGTCAGGATGCAAGGAGTGGATGTGACAAAGGCATTTGAGTTTAAATACTTGGGGTCAACTGTCCAAAGTAACGGGGAGTGCAGTAGAGAGGTGAAAAAGAGAGTGCAGGCAGGTTGGAGTGGGTGGAGAAGTGTGTCAGGAGTGATTTGCGACAGAAAGGTATCAGCAAGAGTTAAAGGGAAACTTTACAAGATGGTTGTGAGACCAGCTATGTTATATGGTTTGGAGACAGTGGCACTGACGAAAAGACAGGAGGCGGAGCTGGAGGTGGCAGAGTTGAAGATGCTAAGATTTTCACTGGGAGTAACGAAGAAGCACAGGATTAGGAACGATTATATTAGAGGGACCGCTCAGGTTGGACGGTTTGGAGACAAAGCAAGAGAGGCAAGATTGAGATGGCTTGGACATGTATGGAGGAGAGATGCTGAGTATATTGGGAGAAGGATGCTGATTAACGAGCTGCCAGGGAAGAGAAGAAGAGGAAGGTCAAAGAGGAGGTTTATGGATGTGGTGAGGGAAGACATGCAGGTGGCTGGTGTGACAGAGGAAGACGCAGAAGACAGGAAGAAATGGAAACGGATGATCCGCTGTGGCGACCCCTAACGGGAGCAGCCGAAAGTAGTAGATCTATGTCATATGTACATTATTTACAATTAGTTCATAAGTCATTCATAATTCATGTGTGATTTCGTCATTCCTAGGTTATGTGCAGCTATTTACATGCAGTTATGTAGCCTACAATTATTATTTACATGCAGTCATGTGCAGTTATTTACATATGTTATGTAGTTATGTCATAGACATGTGATAACATTTTATAATTTATGCAATGTTTATTGAAACATTCTTTCTCTGTATTGCCCCCCTATACAGTTTTACAAAAAGGTTTGAATTCTCAAAGTTCTTCAGTAAAGTTCCTCAACTTGGACTGGGACTCTGTATTTCTTTGGGATTCTTCATGTTGGCTATCTGTCGGCCTGTCTATACATGGACACAAATACGTAGGACAGAATAGGCAGTCTTCTCGTTCCCCCCCGCCATTTAAAGAAAAAAAAAATTGTGTGTCTTTTTCTATCTTATCCCTCAAGGGTTAAAACCTCAGCTAGGGCTTCTTGTTACCTTTCCAGGGTTCAAGCCACAACTAGGGTTACCTGGCAGAATTCGGATTTAAGGTTAAGATTGGGGTTAAGCCAGGGGAAAGGGTACCCCCATCCGGCCACTCGTCAGGCGCTGGCATAATAGGTGTACGTTATGTACAGTAGATTGGATGATTGTATGACCGCCTGGCCAGCAGGTGGAGCCATGGAGGCACCAATCTCAGTAATATGAGGCGCATAGATGACGTCATCATGCAGCGCAGGCGATTCTGAACGGTGGAAATAAACGAAGCACATGGTTGCATGGAGTTGAGCTCCTGAAAAATACAAGAGTTAATTAAATGCGATAAAGTGGAAACGGTTAATTTAAATGCGATAAAGTGGAAACGTTGTAGAACCAGCTTCATCACAGCTCAGTACTGCACGTGTACAGCACGTGTACAGCCAGTGTATGGTCCAACAGCTGTGGTCAGCATCACGTCATTCGGCACGCTGTTGTTCAGCAAGCTGTGTGTACAGCTAGCCGTGTATCAGTCAACCAAACGACCAGCTTATGTTAGCTCATGTACAGTTTGGAAACAGCTAATGTTAGCTTGTGTACAGGAGGAAATACATTGTCAACGAACATTTGTGTCATCTCGTCATTTATGGGTGGCGTTCACAACGCCGCTAAATCTCAACAATTGCGGCAGATAGTAAATCTGTGTCAGTCCAAATGTTTGTAGTTCAAACGTTTACAATAGGTTAGAAATTTAAATCCGCATTACCAAATAAATTGGAATTAACCTTGTACACTGTCCATCAACAAGATGTTTAGATGGCGGCCACAGTCCCCCACCAACGAAAGTCGCGCGACGTTTCGGTTTTCTTGAACCTTCTTCAGGCGAGGGCTTAGACTTTTCACGACCGGGCGGCATCTCGGTGGCCTTCTAAGGCTCGTAAAAATCAAATTAAAATCGAAAAAATAGCCAACATTAGTCCAACTCATCGAACAGCGGGCAACGTAGTTCTCTGCCGGACTCCGTCGAAAAGAGAGAATGGAGCTCCACCTCTAAATATATACTGGGAAATATGACACCACTTCCGGTAGATGGCACGCTCTCCGGAAAAGGCGGCCCCCCACGCCGTTGTCACGGGAAACGTGACGCGACATCCGGGAAACGCGCGCCCTCCCAATAGACGGTCGTCGACGTACTGCCAAAGGGTTGAGCCGCGCGTCAGCGTAAGTGTGCTAAGGCTGTCTCGAAGCGCCCCGTTGTAGATCGTGGGGCTTTCACAATAGCCCTGACACAGCCTTGTCCATGTGTAAGGCCGACCGTCAAATAGGAACGCAAACCAGAACTGGCCGTCAGGATGAACAGGGACGCTGAAGAAAGCGTTGGCAAGGTCCACAACGGTAAACCACCGTGCTGAAGGGGGAACCTGAGACATAAGGGTGTAGGGATTTGGGACGCAGGGCGTGCGGGCCCTGACAGCTGCATTTACTGCCTGAAGGTCTTGAACGAACCTCCATTCAGTGGGCTGTCCGGGTGGGCGTATCTTTTTCACGGGGAAGATGGGAGTGGAAACCGGGCAGGTGGGGCAAGGGACAATTATGCCCTTGACCCGCAAGGCATTGAATACAGGGCAGATGCCATTAACCGCTTCCGGTTTCAAAGGGTACTGAGGTTGGTGGGGACGGAAGTCGGATTTCGGGGTAATGATGACGGGCTCACAATTATGTATGAGACCTACATCCTATTTCCCGTCAGCCCAAAGATGGGAGGGGATGTTGTGAAGCTGCGGAGCAAGTGCAGTGTGTGTGTGTGTGTGTGTGTGTGTGTGTGTGTGTGTGTGTGTGTGTGTGTGTGTGTGTGTGTATGGGCCTCAGTCACTGACGGTGAGGGGGCGGAAAGAGCCAACATTCGTGGCGTCACCGCAACGGTGGCGCTGACGTCTACCCGGTATAATTTTAGTGAGGGGGACCAGTCGCGTGAAGAGTCGGCGGGAAGCCAATCTGACGCCAGAGAAGCTTGTCGCGCGAGTGGACCCGTATCTGTCCACTGGGAACCCCGTGGTTTTACCAAGGAGACGTGCGGGACCGACTCATCAACCGAAAACAACGCAGTTTGGTCGTTGTCTAATGTACACGTGACATGAGCGGTGCAGTGTAGGTTGTCCGCTGTCATGTAGGTCGATGCGTCCCCTGTTGTGGTGTGTGAGCAAGGGAGCAGAGCCACTGTGTGTATTGGGAGGCGGTAGGAGCCCACATGTAGACCCGTAGAGGGAGGGCGGGGTTATGTGTATGCAAAAAAATATTCGCTGCTGGTAACGAAGTGATGTACAGCCCTGATGAGGTGGAAACAACAGAGATGCCCAGTTGGATCATGCCATCTCTATCCAGCAAATTAAATGGGCAGTTATCAGAAATTAAAACAGGCAATTTTGTTGATGAGCTGTCATCCAGGCAAACAAGCGCACAGGAACGGATAATGGCTCCGTGACACACGTACCACTCGCAACAGTGGAGAGGACCGTTTGGGCCGCTCCGTGTTAACCGTGGCTGGCCAATATGGCGGTTCTCACCACCGTTCGTGTGGCTCCCGTGTCTAACAAGAAAGGCAGCTCAGCATTTGCAAGATGCAAGGTTATCATTAGCAGTTTTCGGAAAGCCAGCTCATGAGATACATACTGTCCAACTGGGGAAGCTAACAGCAGAGCAGAGTCTTCATTGCAAATCAGTGTATTTGGTTGTGTCTGTGCATTCATACGACCTGATGTGGCAGCAGATGTGTCCAGGACCCCCTCCTCCTCCTCCCATGTCGCCTGTCAGTCCAAACCCCGGTATGAGCCTCCCCGTGGGGCCCACTGGTTGTGAGGTCCGTTGCTCCATCCTCGGCCTCTTCCGCGCCTTTGGTTGATGCCCTTGGACAGTCTTCAGCCCAGTGATCGGGCTGGCCACATGTGAAGCAGCAGTCGTCACCCGGTTGGGGGCCGCTGGGCTGGGCGTGTTGTCACGGGTACTGACATCGTGAACGGTCCCCGGGTCTGTCCTGTTGCACAGGTTAGTAGGGTGAAGGAAGCCGCTGCGGCACCATGGAGGAGAGAGAGAGAGGTGCGATGTTTGTCCTGAGCCTGCCTTGCCTTCTGTTCTTCTTCCTTTTTCTGCATTTGATCGTGGGCATGATCAGCATGTCTCAGCAAGTCTTCCAGTCGTCTCTTTCCGTAGCCTACGCAGTGTGTTTCTATGGCTTTCCTAACTCCGTCCTGCAGGCCGGCCAGGAAATGTTTGCAGAGGTGAGTTTCCCATTGGCCCCTCGCCGTGGACGGGGGAGAGAGAATTGGTGGCGGTTGGGGTGTTGGTGGTGGTGGTGGTGTCAGACGGGGTGTCGGTGGTGGTCCCAGGATCGGTCTCATGGCACCGCGTTGTTGGACAGGTTGTTGGACGCACCCGGAGTCGTCAGAGGGGTGTCCCAGAGACATCGCTATGAGCTGCGGATATAAGGAAGACAAAAGGAGAGAGAGAGGCTGGCTGCCATGTGAGTATGGCGGAGGGGTGGATGTCAGAGATGGAATAGGAGAGGTGTGTGAGAACGGGTCTTTGGTTGATACGTGAGCTGTCGTATCTCTGTCTTTGTCCGAGTCGTCGCTGCGCGTCACAGTCCTCCGTAGCCTTTTTCTTTCCCTACTTTCACACTCTTTCTCCCACATTCCCAAAATTCTTTCTTGCTCTGCCATATACTCTAACCATGTTGTAGGAATCTTTTTCCTTTCTAAGACCTTCGCTTTTCCCTTTTCCATGGACTGTCGGACTTTCATTAGTTTATTCTTGCTCAAAGTTCCTTCAACAGGAAACCCATGATCCTGCATCCAGTCTAAAACATATTTTACCGTGTCTTCACCATATTTCCTTATCACTCATTATCTGATAGATCGGACCCTCCATATCTATCGGGGGCGGTTTACTGCCCTTGTTTCCCTTTTATTTTCTTTTTTTCCCCTCATAATTCACTTGATCCTACCAAATGACCACTTCTATTAGTGCGAGACCGAGGGTGAACAGCCGCTTAATTGTCAGTGCACGACCTCATCTGGTTTCAATAGTACGCGTTTTAAATGATCATTTTATCCTTTAAAGAATTCTGCTTACCCGTGCGATGACTCTCCCAGGGTTTTGCTGAGGGATCTCAGCGACACCGACCAAACGGACCACCCGCCTCTCCCTTTCTTCTTCTCAAACCTGGTGAGGTTATTGGGAGATCGGTGACTATGTTCTTGTCCCGAGATGATCGGTCAGCCGGTTGTCCGTCTGGCGGGGCGACGTGAGATCCCGCTTCTGACACCAAATTGTTGTGGATTTTCCTTTATCCTTTTAATGGGCTCTTGCCCCAGCAACCTCTGGGGAGAATAATCATCGGACAAATATTAAAGCAAACAGAGAATCTTTAATGCATCTGCAGATGGAGAGACATAAGGCCACACAGAGGTTCGTCTGTGAGGATATGCTCTGCCTCTGAGCTGGAGATAGTGGTTTTTTATAGAACAGTCCGTCGCGTCATACACTATGTTTCCTGCGTCAACCAAGGTGTAATCTTACAAAGGAATGAAGGAAACATCTACGTTAATCACGTTCTGTGCCTCGTGAGTGTCTGTACGCCTGTTGCACTTGTCTTTTGCTGTACCTGGCCGTTCCTGGGATGCGGCAATGGGGAGGCAAGCATAGTAACAGTTGCTATGTCGCCCCATGGAAGGTACGCATGAGAACAATGGTTATGTGTGTCTGCAGTGAGTGAGAAGTTTCATACACACAGACAAGTGGAAAACTACAGAGTACATACGGAGTGCATATGGAGAACATTTTGTACTCCACATACATCACCAACATCCTGCTCAGCTCTCCCCTTCTCAGCCTCCTCCTGCTCAGCTGCACCACTCTCCTCTCAGAGCCTCACTGCAGCCACATCGTGATGACACGACTGGTACGAATGACATTGCGAGCTACTTGGTGCGCCGAGAGCTTGTGAATTCCGGTCTCATCCAGTTCAACGAGCGCCCAGAAAATTATTGGGCATGGAAGTCCTCTTTCTTCAACGCCATTGAAGGACTGAACTTAACTGCCAGCGAGGAGCTCGACCTCTTGACAAAAGTTGTTAGGAAAAGAGTTCTCAGAGCACGTTACAAGGATTCGCTATGTGCACGTCGCCGACCCTGTAGTGGGCCTACAACATGTCTGGGAACGCCTAGAAGAGTGCTCCCCTGAAGTGATCGAGAGAGCGCTCTGCGAGAGGATAGAGAACTTTCCAAAAATCTCTCAGAAAGACCCCGTAAAGTTGAGGGAACTGGGAGACCTGCTGATGGAGTTAGACTCTGCTAAGTGTGAGGGCTACCTGCCGGGGCTCTCGTACCTGGACACCGCCAGGGGTGTCAACCCGATCGTTGAGAAGCTGCCACACAGTCTACAAGAGAGTTGGATAACTAAGGGTTCCCAGTACAAAGAGCAGCACCATGCCCCCCCCCATTCACCTTCTTCGCAGACTTCATCTGCAGCGAGGCACACAGAAGAAACGACCCCAGCTTTACTCTCCCTTCAGCTCCCTCGAAAACGTCCAACAAGTCCTCCACAGGGTTCTCAAAACATGAGCGATCAGAAAAGGAATCAAGACACGCCAAAAGGCATGTCTCCACCCACAAGACAGAGGTCTCAACAAACCGCTCAGCTTCTCAGTCATGCAGTTCGAGCAGCATGCCTGGCGACAAAGAGAAACAATGTCCCATCCATCAGAAGCGCCATCCTCTAAAGAAATGTCGGGGTTTTCGAAGCAAGTCTCTTGAGGAGCGCAAAGCCTTTCTGAAAGAGAATGGTGCCTGCTACAGGTGTTGCTCCTCCATAACTCACTTGGCGAAGAACTGTAAGGCAACTTTGAAGTGCAGCGAATGTGAGAGCGATGACCACATAGCGGCGCTCCACCCTGGACCTCCTCCATGGGAAAAAAAAGACAAGGACCCCACCTCAGAGCATGGCGGGGAGAGTGAAGAGGAGGCGCCTCCACCAGCAGTCACCTCTAAATGCACAGCACACCCAGACAGAGCTAGTAACATCTACATCGTCCTGGACGACCAGAGCAACAGATCTCTGGCGAGGTCTGATTTCTTCTACCTCATCCAAATCAGAGGTTCAGACTCACCGTACACCCTGCGTACATGTGCAGGAGTCACCGAGACAACTGGAAGAAGAGCCACAGGGTTCTTGGCGGAGTCGTTGGATGGAAAAAACAAGTGTGCTGCTTCCAACACTCATTGAGTGCAACCATATGCCTGACGATCGGTCAGAAATCCCGACCCCAGAAGCTGCACAGCACCACAGCCACCTGAAGTCCATCACTCGCAGAATCCCTCGCCTGGACCCTGAAGCCCAGATCCTGATACTTCTGGGACGCCACATCCTTCAGGTCCACAAAGTCAGGGAGTAACGCAATGGTCCTCCCAGCGCCCCCTATGCCCAACGTCTAGACCTGGGTTGGGTGGTTATAGGGGACGTGTGCCTGGGTTCAGCCCACAAGCCAGCAGCTGTGACTTCCTATCGCACCAGCGTGCTCGAAAACGGAAGGCAATCTCTCCTCACTCCGTGCCCCAACCGTCTCCAGGTCAAGGAAAGGTTCCTCCTTACAGCATCAAACATGACATCCCAGTCCCTGATGACGACAAAGTGGGGCTTTCCATCGAAGATCGTCTGTTCCTGGAGTTCATGGACAGAGAGATGGTGATGGACGACACCAACAGCTGGGTGGCGCCTCTCCCATTCCGATCCCCTCGTCGACGGCTCCCGAACAATCGAGACCAAGCTCTCAGCAGACTTACCTCTCCCCGCCGCACCCTGGAAAGAAAGCCTAAGATGAAAGCCGACTTCGTCACACCTTCATGCAAAACATCTTTGATCGCGACCAGGCTGAGTTGGCCCCACCACTACCGGAGGGAAGTGAGTGCTGGTACTTACTTATCTTCGGCGTCTACCACCCTCAAAAGCCAGACAAGATCAGGGTTGTCTTCGATTCCAGCGCTCAACATCACGGCATCTCCCTGAACGATGTGCGTGCTACTTACCGGCCCGGATCTGAACAACAGCTTGCTGGGAGTCTTGCTGCGCTCCCGAAGAGAAACAGTGGCTGTCATAGCGGACATCGAGCAGATGTTTCACAGCTTCGTCGTTCGAGAAGACAACAGAGATTTCTTGTGTTTCCTGTGGTTCAACAACAACGACCCCAACCGAGAGATTGCCGAGTATCGCATGAAAGTCCACGTATTCGGCAACTCACCATCCCCAGCTGTCGCCATCTATGGACTTCACCGAGCAGCAGAACACAGCTCCAGGGAACACGGAATGGATGCCAAGCACTTAGTGGAACGCGACTTCTACGTCGACGACGGCCTCGCTCTGGCTGGGTTGCGTCCCGAGGGGCAGCCGTGAGTAGAGGGAGAAGTCGTTGGCAGCTTGACTGGAGGTGGCCACTTGCTGTGTATTTAGCATAGCAGCACACTCAGCTGCTCCCTCAACCTGTAGTGCGATGG
The DNA here is from genome assembly GCA_022114975.2 of Lampris megalopsis. Lineage (NCBI taxonomy): Eukaryota > Metazoa > Chordata > Actinopteri > Lampriformes > Lampridae > Lampris > Lampris megalopsis. The sequence continues at coordinate 30,239 of JAJHIY020001632.1, read as the reverse complement.
CAATTGCTCTGGACAGCAGCAGATCGTCTTTTTCCAGCAGGAGAGTCTCACGCACCTTTGCGTTGTTGGTGTGTTCGATTAGTTGGTCACAAACCATCTCGTCCTGAAGCGCGCCAAACTTGCATGAGCTAGCTAGCCCTCGCAAATTAGCTACGTACTGCCGCACAGACTCACCAGGCAGTTGGTGTCGCTGACGGAATATAAATCGCCGAAGGAGGGCACTCTGTGGAGCAGCGAAATGGGTGCTCATAAGTCCCACAGCTTCGTCAAAGTTTGTGACGTTCCCCAGAGCCCCGAGCACACGATGACCATCTGCTCCCAAGCAGTGTAGCAACAGAGCCGTCTTCCTAGCCTGGCTCACGTCGTCGAGCCCTGAGGCGATGATGTAATTTTCAAAACTATGTAGCCAGCGAGTCCATGGTACCGGAGGCTCGCCAGGTAACGCCAGGAAGGGGGCAGGTGGTGGGAGAGAGATATCAGCCATCCTCGTCGCCAATATTGTATTGAGAAATCACGTCAGGACACAGCGCTGTCGCTCGACACAACCTCTACGTTGCATTCTTTATTTAGACTGACACAGCATCACAGGCAGACCCGATCAAACAACCCAGAGCCCGCAGGCATCACCAAGCGATCCCAGCACAATAGAACAGCACCAAATCAAATGCAGCACTGTCGATGTGTGCAGACATAACAAGGGGCTTACCAGCGTTTCCCATTGGAAGTAACAACCCCTTTCAGCCCGCGATTTAGCAAACACCGTTCACATGTGTCGCACCGGGCATTCATGCAGCATAAGCCTCGGTTTGTAGCTAAGAGCCGTTCACAGTGTGCTGCACGAGGCCTACCTACACATGTAGCCTGAGCCTCGAATGTTGCTAGTGCTAGCTAACGTTAGCTAGTACAAGAAGTGAATCTCTTGTGCTGCTTAGCTACGGGTGCTTAATAGTGACGAGCATAATCGTTCAATAAACATTAGGCTCACATGCATCGAAACTGACGATATTAAATGATTCCAAGTAGAAAATTCAACAAACCAAATAGCTAGATAGCATTTGCCTTGGCTTGGGACTGACAAGCTAGCATAAGCTAACGTGAGCTAGTGAAAATTCGCACACATTGAAATGTATCTGGATGTAACGTTACATGTATATAGACATCTCCGATATCGTTATGCAAGCAGGTGAGCGGCTAACGTTAAACCAGAATTTAGCAAGCGAGACTGTGTGGCTAGCTAGAATTAGCAGGCCCCGTTTATAGCAGCTAGCAGCAGGTCTGTCTTCTAACGTCAGGCGTAGCCAATCGCTCGGTTGGTTGTCGGTGTGATAACGTGGCAATATTCGCTAACTTTTAAAAAAAAAAAATATTCGCTAACTAACGTTAGCTAGCTTATGCTAGCTAGTCGTTTCCTAGCCAGGCTAGCTAGCTATGAACGTATAAACTGCCGTGCGATAACGTTATAATTAGCTTTAATCAGTCACTTAAAAATCACACCCGAGTGTGCCAAAATGTTACAAAAACATGTCGATATTCAATGTTTACTGGGGTTTTTCGCGCTTTGGCTCACTTCTTACCGAGAAATTGGCACTTGGCACAAGTTGGCCGTGAACTTGACTTCTCCTCAGGGCTCCAAGCAGTGAAAAGAAAAATGGCATAAAATCAAGAGATTTTGAGAACCAAAGTTTGGCTACGTCAGTAGTCACGTGACATACTGGATGGAAAAATAGTCTTTGGTTTTAAGTCAGTCAAATACATTGAACCAATGAGGCCCTGATTTCCATTGAATTAAAGTGATTTTAATACATATATAGGCCCAAAATATCATAAATACAATTATATCGGGTCCAATCAAATAAAAAACACGCTTTAATTGAATGGCAGCATATGATCACTTTTTACTGTGTGGATGCAAACAGTGAAACTTATGTAACCCCTTTTTCACTGGCGGGTGAAGTAATACTTGGGGTAGTATTGGTCGAGGATCAATGACCACACCGGGTTATAGAACTCAGGTTTAATCGTGGCTCAGTAGGCAGACGTAATAACCATACGTGGTAGTGGTGTAACCATAATAACAGTCCGGGTAGTACATAACACCTAGTGTAGTTCCAGTGGATATACATGGCGTTATATCACTACAACCAGCTGCACTGATGTTTGCTCGGGAGCTACAGACGCCTGTGGATCTGGTCTTTGGCAAGCCGCCAAACCCACCAGTACGAGTGCCGCCGGGCCAGGACTATGTAGACGCACTACAGGACCGGATGGAGGCTCCTCATCAGCTGGCTCCAGAGAATATGGCTTCTGCAGGGGAAAGGCAGAAGAGAGCCTATGATGTACGTTGCCACCGCAAAGAGTACCAGCAGGGGGACAACGTATGGGTGTATAACCCACGGCGAACGAAGGGACGGTCCCCAAAGCTGAACAGCAACTGGGAGGGGCCCTGCCTCATCCTGAAGAGGATCTCAGAGGTCATCTATAGAGTGAAGCTCCACAGCCGCCCTCGGATAGTCATCCTTCACCAAGATCGCCTCGCACCTTACTTAGTACAGACCAGGCTACCGGGGTCCAGGGAGGGGGTAAGGACACTGCTGGATCAAAGCCAACCTCCCTGGATGTCAGCAAGGAGCTACCATTAGAGCACCTTGTTTTGGGCCAGGGAGGGGGCGGGGACACTGGGTTTACAGAGCTGCCCTCCCTGGCCACGAATGGAAACAGCGGTGACGTCGACGTCGACGGTGGGGGCTCAGACCCAGCGGATGCAGAGCCGCCCCCGTCATCCATCAGCAGCCCGCGGCAAGGAGCAGCCCGGGATGGGAGAGGTGCTCGGCGGAAGAAACCCTCATGGTGGATGGACCCATCCACATGGGATTTGGGTTAGGCCAACGGGACGTTGGTCTTTCAAGGAAGGAGGCAGTGTGGCGAATTCAACTAGAGTGTTCCTGCTCCAAGTTCATTTGCATGTTACCCACGATGCAACTGAAATGTCGATGTTTTGGTTATGTTGTGGGCTATTGAACACGTTAAAAACGGGCATATCTGTTACAGATAGCGGGGATGTGGTGCAAGGTGATGGGGACGTTACGAGAGAAGTTGATTAGACAACATGCTATTTCCCACCATGAGGGTAAAGAGTAGGCAAATAGATAAGGTCGCTTCTGTGGCCAAGAAAAGGATCAAGCTGAGACCAAAACGAATTTGTGACTGTTATGACTAGCTTGGCTTGCGGTCATTAAAAGCTTGCTTGTTAACTCTGAAAGGTTTGCTGAGAAGTCCATTATTTGACCACGTCAAAATATCATCATGTTAATTTTATGTCAACCCATTTGGCCCCGTTACACTGGGAGGAGCCATTACATATGAAGCCCCTGCCCCCCCCCAAAAAAAACAAACAAAAATAAAAAATGATGTCAGTCATTTATTTGCGACTGTTGTGCGGACTGTGTGTGTTGAGCAGCGACCCCCGGTACACCCTTGTTACAGTCGTTTTTGCTGACCCGGAGGTTGTACTGTCAAGCAAGCGCCACAAACAACGCGCGCGGACAGCCTGGACAAGGCAGCACTGGCACATCCTACAAGATTAATAAAGTGTGAGTATTAATCATATACGTTTTGATGCAAGCTGTGCCTTGCCCCTTTAAGGAGAGGGCTTAGTGGGTATTGTGTGTGTGTGTGTGTGGGGGGGGGGGTGATGTAGACGCAGCCGTGTGTGTGTGTGTGTGTGTGTGTCTGTGTATTTTCTGTTTGTAGCCGCAGCCGCGGAGACGCTAGTTTGCCGACAGATAGGAAGGTAGCCACCGTTACCAGTGATGATTTGTATGCATCACAGGGAGGGAGGGAGGCTGCCGTGTGTTAAATGGGACTGCAGTGCAGTGCAGTGGCCGGCCCGTTCTCCACCGCAGAGTTGGTCCGGACTCTTTATGAAGTTGTTACCAGCTACGAGCCAGGCTAAGCTAAATAGACTAGCGAGACACCCACCAGAGGCTTCCAACTACGGTTCGGAGCCGCGACGCTGGAGAGGTAACAGTCCTAGACGTGCTGCTGCACTAGACGTTTTGTTGTTTTGTTGTGTTAAGTTACAAGTAAAGCTGAGCGTCGCTGTGTAAGTTAGCTTTTACCTAATCAACGTTAGCCAACTTGCTAAGTAGGCTGTTGCTCTGCGTGCGCGTTTTCATTTTTGGGGTAGCATGCGGCGATAGCTTTTGTTAAAAAGCATGCTAATTTGCCCTGGGAATCAGTGGAGGCTGATGGAAGTGCCCCATTTGTATCTTAACTGTCATCTTCTTCTCTCTATAGACACTGTGGGACCTGAGCAGGACCCAAACAGACCTCACCTACGATGCAGTCCCAGGTAGACCAGTATAGTATGGTCTATAATAGCAGATCATGATCCAGCTCAAGGTTATTGTAGATCACTAAAACTGAACTAAAACCAAGTGTGAAAAGAGAAGAAAAAAAAAACAAAAAAAAACGTTTCAGTTCACTGAAATAAAAATAAAACTTGAATTTAGAGGAGCAAGAAGAGGAAGCGAGTGAAGGCAGAGCCGAAGATCAAATGGAGAAATAGTAAGGGAGACAGCTAGGAAGGTACTTGGTGTGTCGGCAGGACAGAGGAAGGAAGACAAGGAGACTTGGTGGTGGAGTGAGGAAGTACAGCAAAGTATACAGAAGAAGAGGTTGGCAAAGAAGAAATGGGATAGTCAGAGAGATGAAGAAAGTAGACAGGAGTACAAGGAGACACAGCGTAAAGCTAAGAGAGGTGGCAAAGGCAAAAGGCGTATGGTGAGTTGTATGACAGGTTAGACACTAAGGAAGGAGAAAAGGACTTGTACCGATTGGCTAGACAGAGGGACCGAGCTGCAAAGGATGTGCAGCAGCTTAGGGTGATGAAGGATAGAGATGGAAATGTGCTGACGAGCGAAGAGAGTGTGCTGAGAAGGTGGAAGGAGTACATTGGGGGGCTGATGAATGAAGAAAATGAGAGAGAGAGAGCAGGTTGGATGATGTGGGGATAGTGAATCAGGAAGTGCAGTGGATTAGCAAGGAGGACGTGAGGGCAGCTATGAAGAGGATGAAGAGTGGCAAGGCAGTTGGTCCTGATGACATACCTGTGGAGGCATGGAGATGTTTAGGAGAGATGGCAGTGGGGTTTTTAACTAGATTGTTTAACTCAATCTTGGAAAGGGAGAGGATGCCTGAGGAGTGGAGAAGAAGCATACCAGTACCGATTTTCAAGAACCAGGGCGATGTGCAGAACTGTAGCAACTACAGAGGTATAAAGTTGATCAGCCACAGCATGAAGATTTGGGAAAGAGTAATCGAAGCTAGGTTAAGAGGAGGAGAGGTGACGATTAGCGAGCGGCAGTATGGTTTCATGCCACGAAAGAGCACCACAGATGCGATGTTTGCTTTGAGAGTGTTGATGGAGAAGTATAGAGAAGGCCAGAAGGAGCTACATTGTGTCTTTGTAGATTTAGAGAACGCATAAGCCAGGGTGCCGAGAGAGGAGATGTGGTATTGTATGAGGAAGCCGGGAGTTGCCGAGAAGTATGTAGGAGTGGTGCAGGATATGCACGTGGAAGTGTGACAGTGGCGAGGTGACAGATGGGTTCAAGGTGGAGGTGGGATTACATCAAGGATCGGCTCTGAGCCCCTTCTTGTTTGCAATGGTGATGGACAGGTTGACGGATGAGATCAGGCAGGAGTCTCCATGGACGATGATGTTCGCGGATGACATTGTGATCTGTAGCGAGAGTAGGGTGCAGGTGGAGGAGAGCCTGGAGATGTGGAGGTATGCACTGGAGAGAAGAGGAATGAAAGTCAGTAGGAGCAAGACGGAATACCTGTGTGTGAAAGAGAGGGAAGACAGTGGAATGGTCAGGAGTGGAGGTGACGAAGGCATATGACTTTAAATACTTGGGGTCAACAGTCCAAAGTAACGGGGAGTGCAGGAGAGAGGTGACGAAGAGAGTGCAGGTAGGGCGGAGAAGAGTGTCAGGAGTGATTTGCGACAGAAGGGTGCCAGCAAGAGTTAAAGGGAAGGTTTACAAGATGGTTGTGAGACCAGCTACGTTGTATGGTTTGGAGACAGTGGCACTGACGAAAAGACAGCAGGAGGCGGAGCTGGAGGTGGCAGAGTTGAAGACGCTAAAGTTTTCACTGGGAGTGACGAAGAAGCACAGGATTAGGCACGATTATATTAGAGGGACCGCTCAAGTCGGACGGTTTGGAGACAAAGCAAGAGAGGCAAGATTGAGATGGCTTGGACATGTGTGGAGGAGAGATGCTGATTATGGAGCTGCCAGGGAAGAGAAGAAGAGGAAGGCCAAAGAGGAGGTTTATGGATGTGGTGAGGGAAGACATGCAGGTGGCTGGTGTGACAGAGGAAGACGCAGAAGACAGGAAGAAATGGAAACGGATGATCCGCTGTGGCGACCCCTAACGGGAGCAGCCGAAAGTAGTAGATCTATGTCATATGTACATTATTTACAATTAGTTCATAAGTCATTCATAATTCATGTGTGATTTCGTCATTCCTAGGTTATGTGCAGCTATTTACATGCAGTTATGTAGCCTACAATTATTATTTACATGCAGTCATGTGCAGTTATTTACATATGTTATGTAGTTATGTCATAGACATGTGATAACATTTTATAATTTATGCAATGTTTATTGAAACATTCTTTCTCTGTATTGCCCCCCCTATACAGTTTTACAAAAAGGTTTGAATTCTCAAAGTTCTTCAGTAAAGTTCCTCAACTTGGACTGGGACTCTGTATTTCTTTGGGATTCTTCATGTTGGCTATCTGTCGGCCTGTCTATACATGGACACAAATACGTAGGACAGAATAGGCGGTCTTCTCGTTCCCCCCCGCCATTTAAAGAAAAAAAAAATTGTGTGTCTTTTTCTATCTTATCCCTCAAGGGTTAAAACCTCAACTAGGGCTTCTTGTTACCTTTCCAGGGTTCAAGCCACAACTAGGGTTACCTGGCAGAATTCGGATTTAAGGTTAAGATTGGGGTTAAGCCAGGGGAAAGGGTACCCCCATCCGGCCACTCGTCAGGCGCTGGCATAATAGGTGTACGTTATGTACAGTAGATTGGATGATTGTATGACCGCCTGGCCAGCAGGTGGAGCCATGGAGGCACCAATCTCAGTAATATGAGGCGCATAGATGACGTCGTCATGCAGCGCAGGCGATTCTGAACGGTGCAAATAAACGAAGCACATGGTTGCATGGAGTTGAGCTCCCGAAAAATACAAGAGTTAATTAAATGCGATAAAGTGGAAACGGTTAATTTAAATGCGATAAAGTGGAAACGTTGTAGAACCAGCATCATCACAGCTCAGTACTGCACGTGTACAGCACGTGTACAGCCAGTGTATGGTCCCACAGCTGTGGTCAGCATCACGTCATTCAGCACGCTGTTGTTCAGCAAGCTGTGTGTCCAGCTAGCCGTGTATCAGTCAACCAAACGACCAGCTTATGTTAGCTCATGTACAGTTTGGAAACAGCTAATGTTAGCTTGTGTACAGGAGGAAATACATTGTCAACGAACATTTGTGTCATCTCGTCATTTATGGGTGGCGTTCACAACGCCGCTAAATCTCAACAATTGCGACAGATAGTAAATCTGTGTCAGTCCAAACGTTTGTAGTTCAAACGTTTACAATAGGTTAGAAATTTAAATCCGCATTCCCAAATAAATTGGAATTAACCTTGTACACTGTCCATCAACAAGATGTTTAGATGGCGGCCACCTTCTTCAGGCGAGGGCTTAGACTTTTCACGACCGGGCGGCATCTCGGTGGCCTTCTAAGGCTCGTAAAAATCAAATTAACAATCGAAAAAAATAGCCAACATTAATCCAACTCACCGAACAGCGGGCGACGTAGCTCTGTGCCGGACTCCGTCGAAAAGAGAGAATGAGGCTCCGCCTCTAAATATATACTGGGAAATATGACACAACTTCCGGTAGATGTCACGCTCTCCGGAAAAGGCGGCCCCCCACGCCGTTGTCACGGGAAACGTGACGCGACATCCGGCAAACGCGCGCCCTCCCCATAGACGGAAAAAAACAGAAAGGGGGAGAAAAAAAGAAAAAAAAAAGACAAAAGGGGACAATGTGTTTTTTCCAGAGACGGGTTCGGGTTAGAGTTATAGGACCGTGTGTCCGGGGAAAGTGACGTGTTGTTGACAAAATTGGAGTTTGGAGAGACTAGCTTGGTGACCTTCTTGGGCCAGATGGCGTAAGAGAGAGACCGAGTCACGGCTGCACTGCGTTGTGGTGGGGGCACAAAGCAGGAGGTCGTCGACGTACTGCCATAGGGTTGAGCAGCGCGTCAGCGTAAGTGTGCTAAGGCTGTCTCGAAGCGCCCCGTTGTAGATCGTGGGGCTTTCACAATAGCCCTGACACAGCCTTGTCCATGTGTAAGGCCGACCGTCAAATAGGAACGCAAACCAGAACTGGCCGTCAGGATGAACAGGGACGCTGAAGAAAGCGTTGGCAAGGTCCACAACGGTAAACCGCCGTGCAGAAGGGGGAACCTGAGACATAAGGGTGTAGGGATTGGGGACGCAGGGCGTGCGGGCCCTGACAGCTGCAGCCTGAAGGTCTTGAACGAACCTCCATTCAGTGGGCTGTCCGGGTGGGCGTATTTTCTTCACGGGAAAGATGGGAGTGGAAACCGGGGAGGTGGGGCAAGGGACAATTATGCCCTTGACACGCAAGGCATTGAATACAGGGCAGATGCCATTAACCGCTTCCGGTTTCAAAGGGTACTGAGGTTGGTGGGGACGGAAGTCGGATTTCGGGGTAATGATGACGGGCTCACAATTACGTATGAGACCTACATCCTATTTCCCGTCAGCCCAAAGATGGGAGGGGATGTTGTGAAGCTGCGGAGCAAGTGCAGTGTGTGTGTGTGTGTGTGTGTGTGTGGGCCTCAGTCACTGACGGTGAAGGGGCGGAAAGAGCCAACATTCGTGGCGTCACCGCAACGGTGGCGCTGACGTCTACCCGGTATAATTTTAGTGAGGGGGACCAGTCGCGTGAAGAGTCGGCGGGAAGCCAATCTGACGCCAGAGAAGCTTGTCGCGCGAGTGGACCCGTATCTGTCCACTGGGAACCCCGTGGTTTTACCAAGGAGACGTGCGGGACCGAGTCATCAACCGAAAACAACGCAGTTTGGTCGGTGTCTAATGTACACGTGACATGAGCGGTGCAGTGTAGGTTGTCCGCTGTCATGTAGGTCGATGCGTCCCCTGTTGTGGTGTGTGAGCAAGGGAGCAGAGCCACTGTGTGTATTGGGAGGCGGTAGGAGCCCACATGTAGACCCGTAGAGGGAGGGCGGGGTTATGTGTATGCAAAAAAATATTCGCTGCTGGTAACGAAGTGATGTACAGCCCTGATGAGGTGGAAACAACAGAGATGCCCAGTTGGATCATGCCATCTCTATCCAGCAAATTAAATGGGCAGTTATCAGAAATTAAAACAGGCAATTTTGTTGATGAGCTGTCATCCAGGCAAACAAGCGCACAGGAACGGATAATGGCTCCGTGACACACGTACCACTCGCAACAGTGGAGAGGACCGTTTGGCCGCTCCGTGTTAACCGTGGCCGGCCGATAGACGGTTCTCACCACCGTTCGTGTGGCTCCCGTGTCTAACAAGAAAGGCAGCTCAGCATTTGCAAGACGCAAGGTTATCATTGGCAGTTTTCGGAAAGCTAGCTCATGAGATACATACTGTCCAACTGGGGAAGCTAACAGCAAAGCAGAGTCTTCATTGCAAATCAGTGTATTTGGTTGTGTCTGTGCATTCATACGACCTGATGTGGCAGCAGATGTGTCCAGGACCCCCTCCTCCTCCTCCCGTGTCGCCTGTCAGTCCGAACCCCGGTATGAGCCTCCCCGTGGGGCCCACTGGTTGTGAGGTCCGTTGCTCCATCCTCGGCCTCTTCCGCGCCTTTGGTTGATGCCCTTGACGGAGTGGACAGTCTTCAGCCCAGTGACCGGGCTGGCCACATGTGAAGCAGCAGTCGTCACCCGGTTGGGGGCCGCTGGGCTGGGCGTGTTGTCACGGGTTCTGACATCGTGAACGGTCCCCGGGTCTGTCCTGTTGCACAGGTTAGTAGGGTGAAGGAAGCCGCTGCGGCACCATGGAGGAGAGAGAGAGAGAGGTGCGATGTTTGTCCTGAGCCTGCCTTGCCTTCTGTTCTTCTTCCTTTTTCTGCATTTGATCGTGGGCATGATCAGCATGTCTCAGCAAGTCTTCCAGTCGTCTCTTTCCGTATCCTACGCAGTGTGTTTCTATGGCTTTCCTAACTCCGTCCTGCAGGCCGGCCAGGAAATGTTTGCAGAGGTGAGTGTTGTGGTTACACCGCCCCGAGCTGCCTCCCCGGCACGTTCAAGCCACTCCCCCAGCTCGGACGTGCCGGAAACATCCGAGCGCTCGGCTCGCGCTCTGAGGAGACGAGCGCTGCACTGCACCAGGTGTTTGCCATCATCCATCAGGCACACCTGTGGCAATCAGGCAGCCTTCTACAAGAAGCCTCCCAGAACGTCTCTCTGTGCTTCGACGTACTGAACCCTGCGGTAAAGTTCTGACAAGCCCTCCAGCGTTCCTTGCATTCTGTTTATTCCCCAGTGTCTTATCTTCGTGTCTCTGTTTCCTCCCAAGACTCTCCCTCCGCGATTTCCACGGCTCCCCGCGTCTCCCTCGTCCCCAGCGACCTTCACGTTTTCTCCGCCGACCTCTCCTGCGATCTCCCCCCTTGTCCCTCTATCTGGACCCCTCCCTTCGGACTCGACTTCCCGGATCTCGGACCTGGACTTTCTCGGACAACCCCTCTTGGATCACGGACTGGACTTTCTTGCCAGGTGCACGCACATTTTTTCAACACCTCCTGGTCATTTACATACCGCACCACACATAGGCTAAAAACACTCACGCATAGTTATACACGCAAACCACGGGACACCACACATAGTTTATTCACACATCCCACTAACAGAACGCCTTTTTCACCATACATTTCCCTCCCACAATAAAACCCCCCTTTGTAGATTTAGAAGTCATCTCGTGTCTGTCTGTCTTGGGTTTCGCCACACGGGTCAGGTTCTGGTGCGCGAGCACAACAGAACGTCGGAGCCATTATGGACCCAGGCAAACCCAAGGAGCGGACGGTCCCTGTGACGTCTCAGAGCCCCGTCCCCCTAGAGGCAGTAGTAAGAAGTCACAGTTGCCAACTTGCCTCTCTCCGCTCAGAGCTTACTACTGCCTTCACCCGTGTCACCGGAGAGATCAGCGATCTTCAGTCCGGCTCCCAGGCCGTGACGAGCGCGTTAGATGCCCTCACCGCGCAGATCGCTGCACTCTCCACAGCGGTCTCCAGGATGAGCGACCACCCTGCCCTGGCCTCGGTCTCTGCCCCCAGCTCGGCCTCCGGTTTCCCCGTTCCTGGTCCCGACGTTCCCCCTCCTCCGAGTCAACCCCCACTGGACCCCCGGTGCGAGCCTAACCTCCCCTGCCCCAAGGCCTTCGGTGGGGAGTTCGAGCTGTGCAGGGGTTTCCTTGGTCAGTGTGAGCTCCTGTTCAAACACCAGCCAGCCAGGTATAGGACAGGAGAGACCAAGGTAGCCCTTGTCATGTCCCTCCTCACCGGCAAAGCCCTCAGCTGGGCCATAGCGGCGGTAGGCCATACCGAGCAGCTCGCCTCGGACTATGGTGCCTTCCGCCGCGAGTTCAATCTGGTGTTCGACCATCCAGCTGACGGGCAGGACGCTGCCGGCCGCCTCCATTCCATCCAACAGGGAGCCAGGTCGGTGGCAGATTATTCCTTGGAGGTAAGGATACTCGCGGCAGACAGTGGGTGGGATGACACTGCGCTCAAGAGCACGTACAGGAGGGCGCTGAGCGACCCCATCAAAGATCTCATCGTTCGTGACCGCCCTGCCTCCTTCAACGAGCTCGTCACCCTCGCCCTCCAGATGGACGAACGGCTGCGGGAGCGGCGCCAGGAACGCGCCCCGCGCGCTGGCCCCGCCCATAGACCAACCCCCGTCCGTTCTACCGGTGCCTTCCCTGGGTCAGCGTCCCGTGGGCTCTCTCCACCCTCACACTCCCCCTCGTAACCCTGGGTGGCTTCTGGATCCAGGCCGGAGGAGGAGCCCATGCAGTTGGGTCGGTCACGGCTCCCGCTGGAGGTTAGGGAGCAGAGGATGCGTGGCCACCTCTGCCTCTACTGCGGGAGGTCGGGCCACTACATCAAGGCCTGCCCGACTCGCCCAAAAAGACCCGGCTCACTAGTGAGGGGTGTCCTAGTGAGCCTGACGACCCTTCCTCAGCCCCAGCCCAAGAAGGAGCACAACCACCTTTTTCCGGTCACTCTCACCCGGGGTAACGACTCACTGTCTGTTGGTGCACTCCTGGATTCGGGGGCGGACGAGTGTTTGATGGACATCTCGCTGGCCCGGCAGGCCGGCATTCCACTCGTCCCCCTAGACACACCCCTCACAGCCCAAGCCCTAGATGGTCGTTCACTTGGTAAGATCACACATAGCACTGCTTCCCTCACCCTCACCCTTTCGGGTAATCACGTGGAAGCTATCCGTTTCTTGGTTTTGCACGCCCCCACAGCGCCCCTGGTGTTAGGAAGACCGTGGTTGGAACGGCACGATCCCTACATCTCTTGGTCTACTGGGCGGATTTTGGGTTGGAGCGTTGCGTGTCATGCCAACTGCCTTCGCTCCGCCCACTCCCCGTCCAGCGGCCTCAGACCCGTGCCTCCTCCCACGGATCTCACTGGTGTTCTTCCCATTTATCACGATTTAGCCCCTGTATTTAGTAAAGACAGTGCACTTTCCCACCCCCTCACCGTTCCTATGATTGTGCCATAGATCTCTTTCCCGGGGCCGCCCTTCCCACCGGTCGGTTGTATAACCTCTCCGTCCCGGAGAAGGAGGCTATGCGCAATTATATCACAGAGTCCCTGGCCTCAGGAATCATAAGGCCCTCGTCTTCCCCGGTGGCAGCGGGCTTCTTTTTTGTGGCAAAGAAGGAGGGCAGCCTGAGGCCTTACATAGATTATCGAATGCTAAATAACATCACGGTGAAAAATAAATATCCACTCCCCCTTATGAGTTCCACGTTCGAGCCACTCACTCACGCCACGGTGTTCACGAAGCTGGACCTGCGCAGCGCGTACCACCTGATGCGCATCCGGGAAGGGGATAAAGGGAAGACGGCCTTCAACACCCACCTAGGGCATTTCGAATACCTCGTTATGCCCTTCGGCCTCACCAACGCCCCGGCCGCCTTCCAGGCGTTGGTCAACGACGTGCTCCGGGACATGCTGAACACGTTCGCGGTGGTGTACCTGGATGACATCCTCGTGTTCTCCAGGACTGAGGAGGAACACCACCAGCATGTCCGCCTGGTCCTCCAACGGCTGCTGGAGAACAGGCTCTTCGTGAAAGCCGAGAAGTGCGTGTTCCACTCCGCCTCCGTGGAGTTTCTTGGCCACATCGTGGAGAAGGGGCTCGTCCGCACTGACCCCAGGAAGACCCGAGCGGTGGAGGAGTGGGCACGGCCCACTAACAGGACGCAACTCCAGCGCTTCCTGGGGTTTGCAAACTTCTACCGGCGCTTCATCAGGGGGTTCAGCCGTGTGGCCGCCCCCCTCACTGCACTCACCTCCAACCTCCGCCCCTTCTCCTGGACCTCGGAGGCAGAAGCCGCCTTTTGGCCCTGAAGAGGCTGTTCACAACGGCTCCGGTGCTCGCCCACTCGGACCCGTGCAGGCAGTTCATCGTGGAGGTGGACGCATCGGACACGGGCATCGGAGCCGTCCTCTCCCAGCGGTCGGAGGAGGACCAGATGATCCACCCGTGCGCCTTCTTCTCCCGGCGTTTCAGTCCTGCGGAGAAGAATTACGACATCGGCAACAGGGAGTTGCTGGCCGTCCACGCCGCCCTAGAGGAGTGGAGACACTGGCTGGAGGGAGCAGGGCAGCCGTTCATCGTATGGTCCGATCACAAGAACCTGACCTACGTGCGGACGGCTAAGAGGCTCAACCCCAGGCAGGCGCGCTGGGCTCTCTTCTTCAGCCGGTTCGACTTCACCCTCACCTACCGCCCGGGCACCAAGAACGTCAGGGCAGACGCCCTCTCCCGTCTGTTTCCCGAGGGGTCCCCTGACGCCCCAGACACCATCCTTCCCCCGGCCCGGGTGGTGGGTGTCGTCACCTGGGCCATCGAATCGGTGGTGAGAAGGGCCCAGCGCGCCCAGCCCGACCCAGGCAATGGACCCCGGAACCGGCTATTTGTGCCTCCCTCTGTCCGGCCCCAGGTGCTGGAGTGGGGCCACTCCAGCCATCTTGCCTGCCACCCCGGTGTCTACCGAACGGCGGCCTTCATCCGCAGGGGTTTCTGGTGGCCCACCATGGAGGCAGACACCAGAGAGTTCGTGGCAGCCTGCACCACCTGCGCCCGCAGCAAGGCTCTCCATCGCCCTCCAGCAGGTCTCCTGCGCCCCCTTCCTGTCCCCGGCCGACCTTGGTCCCACATTGCCTTGGACTTTGTAACTGGCCTCCCCGTGTCCCAAGGCAATGACACCATTCTGACCATTGTCGACCGGTTTTCCAAGGCCGTCCACTTTGTTGCCCTCACCAAACTCCCCTCTGCAGCCGAGACGGCGGACCTTCTCGTCTCCCACGTCGTCCGACCCCATGGGATTCCCCTGGACATTGTCTCTGACCGTGGTCCCCAGTTCACTTCGAAGGTATGGCAGGCCTTCTGTAAGGGGATTGGGGCCACGGTCAGCCTCTCCTCCGGGTATCACCCCCAGACCAATGGGCAGGCAGAGCGGGCCAATCAAGCCCTGGAGGCGGCTTTGCGTTGCGTTACCACCAGCAACCCCGCCTCCTGGAGCAAGTACCTGCCCTGGGTGGAGGACTCGCTCAACTCCATGGAGAGTTCGGCTACCGGTTTGTCCCCCTTCGAGTGTTCTCTTGGCTATCAACCTCCTCTGTTCCCCCATCAGGAGTTGGAGGTGGTGGTCCCGTCCACGAGGGCCCATCTCCGCCGATGTCGGCGCGTTTGGAAGACCGCCCGGGCCGCTATGTTGCGAGCTACAGAGCGGGCCCGGCGCAGCGCCAACCGGAGGAGAATGCCGGCTCCAGCTTATCGACCTGGCCAGAAGGTATGGCTCCTGGCCCGGGACCTGCCCTTCCCTACCCTCAACCGGAAGCTGGCTCCCCACTACGTCGGTCCCTACACCATCGACCGCATCGTCAACCCTTCGGCGGTGCGTCTCCATCTCCCTACCTCACTCAAGATCCATCCCGTCTTCCATGTCTCGCGCCTCAAACCGGTAGCCACCAGCCCCCTGTCTCCCCCTGTCCAAGCTCCTCCACCCCCCAGGGACCTCGACGGTGGTGACATGGTCTGGGATGTCGACCAGCTGCTCGCTGTACGCCGCCGGGGGCGTGGGTACCAATACCTGGTGGACTGGGTTGGCTATGGGCCCGAGGACCGCAGCTGGGTTCCCCGGTCCTACCTGGCCGACCCCGCACTCCTGGAGGAGTTCTATCGGGCCCACCCCAACGCCATCGGACGGTCGCCCGGTGTCTCCCGTAGGAGGGGGGGTCCTGTTGTGGTTACACCGCCCCGAGCTGCCTCCCCGGCACGTTCAAGCCACTCCCCCAGCTCGGACGTGCCGGAAACATCCGACCGCTCGGCTCGCGCTCTGAGGAGACGAGCGCTGCACTGCACCAGGTGTTTGCCATCATCCATCAGGCACACCTGTGGCAATCAGGCAGCCTTCTACAAGAAGCCTCCCAGAACGTCTCTCTGTGCTTCGACGTACTGAACCCTGCGGTAAAGTTCTGACAAGCCCTCCAGCGTTCCTTGCATTCTGTTTATTCCCCAGTGTCTTATCTTCCTGTCTCTGTTTCCTCCCAAGACTCTCCCTCCGCGATTTCCACGGCTCCCCGCGTCTCCCTCGTCCCCAGCGACCTTCACGTTTTCTCCCCGGACCTCTCCTGGGATCTCCCCACTTGTCCCTCTATCTGGACCCCTCCCTTCGGACTCGACTTCCCGGATCTCGGACCTGGACTTTCTCGGACAACCCCTCTTGGATCACGGACTGGACTTTCTTGCCAGGTGCACGCACATTTTTTCAACACCTCCTGGTCATTTACATACCGCACCACACATAGGCTAAAAACACTCACGCATAGTTATACACGCAAACCACGGGACAACACACATAGTTTATTCACACATCCCACTAACAGAACGCCTTTTTCACCATACATTTCCCTCCCACAATAAAACGACCGGGCGGCATCTCGGTGGCCTTCTAAGGCTCGTAAAAATCAAATTAACAATCGAAAAAATAGCCAACGTTAGTCCAACTCACCGAACAGCGGGCGACGTAGTTCTCTGCCGGACTCCGTCGAAAAGAGAGAATGAGGCTCCGCCTCTAAATATAAACTGGGAAATATGACACCACCTCCGGTAGATGGCACGCTCTCCGGAAAAGGCGGCCCCCCACGCCGTTGTCACGGGAAACGTGACGCGACATCCGGCAAACGCGCGCCCTCCCCATAGACGGAAAAAAACAGAAAGGGGGAGAAAAAAAGAAAAAAAAAAGAAAAAAAGGGACAGTGTGTTTTTTCCAGAGACGGGTTAGGGTTAGAGTTATAGGACCGTGTGTCCGAGGAAAGTGACGTGTTGTTGACAAAATTGGAGTTTGGAGAGACTAGCTTGGTGACCTTCTTGGGCCAGATGGCGTAAGAGAGAGACCGAGTCACGGCTGCACTGCGTTGTGGTGGGGGCACAAAGCAGGAGGTCGTCGACATACTGCCATAGGGTTGAGCCGCGCGTCAGCGTAAGTGTGCTAAGGCTGTCTCGAAGTGCCCCGTTGTAGATCGTGGGGCTTTCACAATAGCCCTGACACAGCCTTGTCCATGTGTAAGGCCGACCGTCAAATAGGAACGCAAACCAGAACAGGGACGCTGAAGAAAGCGTTGGCAAGGTCCACAACGGTAAACCGCCGTGCAGAAGGGGGAACCTGAGACATAAGCGTGTAGGGATTGGGGACGCAGGGCGTGCGGGCCCTGACAGCTGCATTTACTGCCTGAAGGTCTTGAACGAACCTCCATTCAGTGTTAGGGTTTGCACCCGACCCCAAGAGCACAAACACAGAAGGCACAATATAGCGGGACCAACAGGCTAATTTATTGAAGAGAAAACTCAGGAAGTCCACTTTCACCAGGAAACGCGAAGTCCACCTTTAAGCCGGGAACCGTGGAGTCGCCCTTTAATCCGGGAACAGTGGAGTCGGCCCTTAATCCAGGCAGGAGGGGGGTAAACAGGAGGATACCAAAGGAGAACGGAAAAATCACAGCAACGCTGGAGTGAAGAAATCCTCTTCGTAAACGGAAAGCAGCGCACAGGGGAAGGGGAGCAACGAGGAAGGTCCAACAGAGAAATCTCCAGGGAAGATCCAGGTAAGTAAACAAACTTCGATGAGCAGGACAAGCACAAGTACTCTCCCAGGGAACGGCACGAACTGGCAACAAGCTGAGAGTGACACAGCCAGATATAGGGAGGCGATTGCCAACAGGTGAGTGGAGGGGTAACGAGGAAACAGGCATCAGGTGGAGTTGGCAGAGCTCCGGGCACGCCCACACTGCAGAGCGGGTGTGGAGCGGGGAGACGCCGAGCCTTGGCCAAGGTTACACTGCAGAGCGGGTGTGGAGCGGCGAGACGTAACAGTACCCCCCCCTCTACGGGAGCCACCTGGCGACTGACCTGGCGCCCCCGGGTGGGCACGGTAGAAGTCGGCGAGGAGAGAGGGATCCATAATGAGCTTCCGCGAAATCCAACTGTGCTCCTCAGGTCCATAACCTGCCCAGTCCGCGAGATACTGGAACCCGCGGCCGCAGCGCCGGACTTTAAGCAGCCGGCGGACCCTCCATTGAGGATGACCATCTACAAATTCCGGAGGCGGAGGCTCAGGAACCGGGGGCATAAGAGGACTGCTGGAGACGGGCTTAACTCGAGAGACGTGGAAGACAGGATGAATGTGCATGGAGGAAGGCAGCTTCAGCCGAACAGCTGCCGGGCTCAGAACTTTCTGGACTTCAAAAGGACCAATGAAGCGGGGCGAGAGTTTCTTGTCGGTTGTCTGGAGGGGAACGTCCTTCGTGGACAGCCAGACCCTCTGTCCCTTCTTGTACTCCGGCGCAGGGGTACGTCGCCGGTCAGCCCCTCTGCGAGCGCGCTCCCCAGCCTTGAGCAGTGCTGTCCGGGTGGTCCTCCAGACACGCTGACAGCGTCGCAAGTGGAGCTGTACGGAGGGAACGGCCACTTCATCCTGCTGTGGGTCGAACAGGGGAGGTTGATACCCCAGGGATGCCTCGAATGGAGAAAGTCCAGATGCAGAGCTGACCAGGGAATTGGTGGCGTACTCTACCCACGGTAGGTAGTCACTCCAGGTGGAGGGCTTGCTGTTACATACACAACGCAACGCTGTCTCCATGCTCTGGTTTGCCCTCTCGGTCTGACCATTTGTTTGGGGGTGGTAGCCCGAAGACAGACTTACTGTGGCTCCGATGCCTTTACAAAATGCACGCCACACTTGTGAGGTGAACTGAGGACCTCTATCGGAGACTACATCTGATGGCAGGCCATGAAGCCGGAAGACATGTTGCATCAAGAGGTCCGCGGTCTCAGCAGCCGAAGGAAGTTTGGGAAGGGCTATCAGATGGACGCCCTTGCTGAAACGGTCTATGACGCTGAGAACCACAGTGTTTCCCCGAGAAGGTGGTAGTCCGGAAACGAAATCCAAAGCCACGTGAGACCAGGGGCGGCTAGGAATAGGGAGTGGCTGCAACAGACCAGATGGCGCCTGGTGAGAGGCCTTGCTGCGGGCGCAAACAGTGCAGGCCGCTACAAAGCTCTTGACATCCTCCCGCATAGTTGGCCACCAGAAGCGCCGAGCGATGAACGACTGGGTACGACTAACTCCTGGGTGACAGGAGAAACGACTGCTATGACCCCACTGAAGAACTCGAGACCGAACAGCATCTGGGACGAAGAGGCGACGGGGTGGCACGTTACTCGGAGCGGGTTGAGCACGTTGGGCAGTGCGAACAGCCGACTCAAGACCAAAAGTGACCACACCGACCACTCTAGCCGCAGGGAGGATGGGTTCAGGCTCTTCAAACGCGCCTTCCTTCGGGTGTAGCCGAGACAGGATGTCAGCCTTTACGTTGCGAGTCCCAGGACGGTAAGTCAGAACATAGTTGAAACGACTGAGGAAGCCAGCCCACCGAGCCTGACGACTGTTGAGACGTTTGGCTGCCCTCAGGTGAGTCAAGTTCTTGTGGTCCGTCCAGATGAGAAACGGGTGCTCAGCGCCCTCGAGCCAGTGGCGCCATTCCTCCAGAGCAGCCACTACAGCCAGTAACTCCCGGTTTCCAACGTCATAATTCTGCTCGGCCGGCAGAAATCGGCGGGAGAAAAAGGCGCAAGGATGGAGTTTCTGGTCCTCAGCCGACCGCTGGGAGAGCACCCCCCCTACGCCTGAATCCGAGGCATCAACCTCTACCACGAATTGTCTCTTGGGGTCAGGATGGAGCAGCACTGGGGCCGAGGTGAACCTTGTCTTGAGGACTTGGAAAGCAGAGCTGGCAGCAGGAGACCAGATGAAGGGTTTGGCTGGGGAGGTCAACGCAGTAAGCGGTTCTGCCAGCTGGCTGTAGTTGCGAATGAATCTCCGGTAGAAATTTGCGAACCCTAGAAAACTCTGCAGCTCCTTACGGTTGGTAGGTTCCGGCCAGTCCACCACTGTCTGGACCTTGCGGGGATCTGCTCTGGTCCGTCCCTTCTCTACGATGAATCCCAAGTAATCCACAGAGGGGGAGTGAAACAGGCACTTCTCCGCCTTGACGTAGAGTTGGTTCTGGAGGAGGCGCTCCAGTACCCTGCGAACATGCTGGACGTGTTCCTCAAGAGACTGGGAAAAAATGAGGATGTCGTCCAGGTAAACGACGACAAACACATCCAACATGTCACGGAGTACGTCGTTCATAAACGCCTGAAACACTGCTGGTGCGTTTGTGAGTCCGAACGGCATCACCAAGTACTCATAGTGGCCTCGGGGTGTTTTGAAGGCGGTCTTCCACTCATCGCCTTCCCTGATTCGCACGAGGTGGTAAGCGCTCCTCAGGTCTAGCTTGGTGAAGATGGTCGCCTGTGAGAGAGGCTCAAAAGTCGAACTCATAAGTGGAAGCGGGTACTTGTTCTTAATGGTGATTGCGTTCAGTTGCCGGTAGTCAATACAAGGTCGAAGTCCCCCGTCCTTCTTCTTCACAAAAAAGAACCCTGCAGCAACAGAGGAAGACGAGGGCTTGATGAGACCTGCAGCAAGGGACTCGGTGATGTACTCATCCATGGCCGCCTTCTCAGGGAGTGACAAGTTGTAGAGGCGGCTACTGGGAAGAGTAGCCCCAGGACGGAGATCAATGGCGCAATCATACGGGCGGTGAGGCGGGAGTGACTTAGCACGGGTCTTGCTAAATACCTCACCAAGGTCATGATACACAGGGGGCACGGAGGAGAGATCAGGAGGCAGGGGAGTAGGCGAGCTCAAAGGCGTAGCACTCGGAGCTGCACAAAGGCATTGGGCATGGCAAGTAGAGCCCCATCCAAGGACTGTGCCTGTGGACCAAGAGATGTGGGGTTCATGGTGTCTGAGCCAGGGGCGTCCCAAGATAACTGGATTAAGCGGGGAACGTATGATGTAAAACTGCATTGTCTCTGTGTGGTTACCTGCAACGGTGAGAGTAACGGGGACGGTCCGCTGTGTGATACAGGCTAATCTCCGGTCATCCAAGGCAAACGCATCAATGGGGGTCCCAAGAGACTCAAGGGGAATGTCTGCCTGCGAGGCAAAGTCAAGGTCCAAAAAACTATCATCTGCTCCGGAATCAATCAGGGCTCCAAGGGAAAGTCTCTGGCCCGCCCAGACTAAAGCAATAGGAACAAGATGGCCGCGAGATTCGGACCCACGGGAGAAGGAAAGGCGGCTTACTAGGATCTCCCTTGGTCCTGGTAAGCCTAATCTTTTGGCCGTGAGGGACAGTCGCGGAGTCGGTGCCCCTTAAGACCACAGTACAGGCAAAGACCTGCCTTGAATCGGCTCTCCCGTTCAGCAGGAGTAAGTCTAGCACGTCCTACCTCCATCCGCTCTTCTACATCCCCAGGTGGCGTTGTCGCGAAAGAGTCAGAGGAGGGATTGGCCGGGGAAACGGGAACAGCGGTTCGGTCTGACGCAGAGGTAGTTCTGGGATTGAAGGAAGTTCCACGCAAGGCCTTCTCACGCTTTCTCTCCCGGATACGTCCATCAATGCGGATAGCGAGAGCAATGAGGTCATCCAGAGATGAGGGTTCTTCTCGGGTAGCAAGTTGATCCTTCACCGCCTCGCTCAATCCTCTACGAAAAGTGGCACGCAGGGCCTGGTCATTCCATCCGCTCTCAGCGGCAGCCAGGCGGAAGTCGACGGAGTAATCTGTGACGCTGGCGCCGCCCTGCTGGATGTTATTCAGTCGTGAGTCAGAATCCCGACCGCTTACCGGATGGTGGAAAACCTTACGTAGCTCTGCGACAAAGTCTCTATAAGAGTTACAGTAGCTGGCCCCCATGGACCAAGAAGACGTAGCCCACTGCGCTGCTCGACCACTGAGCAGGTTGGTCACGTAAGCGATCTTAACAGCATCACTGGAGAACACGGTGGGCTGGTGTGTGAAAACAAGCTCACACTGCATAATGAAGGTAGAGCAAGTTTCAAAGTTACCGTCAAATGGGCGTGGACTGGTAATGATGGTTCCACGGGGTAAATAAACAGGAACCGGAGGATCTACTGGAGCGGCGGCCACAGGGGGCGCACTTGCTGGCGGTACAGGCTGGTTCAGCTGCTGGTTGGCAAGAGCTGCTGAAATGGTCTGCAGTTGTTGCATGATCTCTGCCTGCTGACTCGCCATCGCCGCCTGCTGGACAGCTAAAGCTTCCACAGAAGCTTGCAGGGGTTGAACTTGAGACTGGAGACCCTGCACAGCAACCGAAGCCTCTTGTAATTGCTGGGAATGGGCGTTGGTAATCTGAATTTGTTTTACTAGGGCTGCTTGCACCGGATTGGCTGTGGATGTGCCGTCTGTGCTGGCTGGGGTCGTCATGGCCAGTTCGTACTGTTAGGGTTTGCACCCGACCCCAAGAGCACAAACACAGAAGGCACAATATAGCGGGACCAACAGGCTAATTTATTGAAGAGAAAACTCAGGAAGTCCACTTTCACCAGGAAACGCGAAGTCCACCTTTAAGCCGGGAACCGTGGAGTCGCCCTTTAATCCGGGAACAGTGGAGTCGGCCCTTAATCCAGGCAGGAGGGGGGTAAACAGGAGGATACCAAAGGAGAACGGAAAAATCACAGCAACGCTGGAGTGAAGAAATCCTCTTCGTAAACGGAAAGCAGCGCACAGGGGAAGGGGAGCAACGAGGAAGGTCCAACAGAGAAATCTCCAGGGAAGATCCAGGTAAGTAAACAAACTTCGATGAGCAGGACAAGCACAAGTACTCTCCCAGGGAACGGCACGAACTGGCAACAAGCTGAGAGTGACACAGCCAGATATAGGGAGGCGATTGCCAACAGGTGAGTGGAGGGGTAACGAGGAAACAGGCATCAGGTGGAGTTGGCAGAGCTCCGGGCACGCCCACACTGCAGAGCGGGTGTGGAGCGGGGAGACGCCGAGCCTTGGCCAAGGTTACACTGCAGAGCGGGTGTGGAGCGGCGAGACGTAACATTCAATGGGCTGTCCAGGTGGGCGTATCTTCTTCACGGGGAAGATGGGAATGGAAACCGGGGAGGTGGGGCAAGGGACAATTATGCCCTTGACACGCAAGGCATTGAATACAGGGCAGATGCCATTAACCGCTTCCGGTTTCAAAGGGTACTGAGGTTGGTGGGGACGGAAGTCGGATTTCGGGGTAATGATGACGGGCTCACAATTATGTATGAGACCTACATCCTATTTCCCGTCAGCCCAAAGATGGGAGGGGATGTTGTGAAGCTGCGGAGCAAGTGCAGTGTGTGTGTGTGTGTGCCAGTGTATGAGCCTCAGTCACTGACGGTGAGGGGGCGGAAAGAGCCAACATTCGTGGCGTCACCGCAACGGTGGCGCTGACGTCTACCCGGTATAATTTTAGTGAGGGGGACCAGTCGCGTGAAGAGTCGGCGGGAAGCCAATCTGACGCCAGAGAAGCTTGTCGCGCGAGTGGACCCGTATCTGTCCACTGGGAACCCCGTGGTTTTACCAAGGAGACGTGCGGGACCGAGTCATCAACCGAAAACAACGCAGTTTGGTCGGTGTCTAATGTACACGTGACATGAGCGGTGCAGTGTAGGTTGTCCGCTGTCATGTAGGTCGATGCGTCCCCTGTTGTGGTGTGTGAGCAAGGGAGCAGAGCCACTGTGTGTATTGGGAGGCGGTAGGAGCCCACATGTAGACCCGTAGAGGGAGGGCGGGGTTATGTGTATGCAAAAAAATATTCGCTGCTGGTAACGAAGTGATGTACAGTCCTGATGAGGTGGAAACAACAGAGATGCCCAGTTGGATCATGCCATCTCTATCCAGCAAATTAAATGGGCAGTTATCAGAAATTAAAACAGGCAATTTTGTTGATGAGCTGTCATCCAGGCAAACAAGCGCACAGGAACGGATAATGGCTCCGTGACACACGTACCACTCGCAACAGTGGAGAGGACCGTTTGGCCGCTCCGTGTTAACCGTGGCTGGCCGATAGGCGGTTCTCACCACCGTTCGTGTGGCTCCAGTGTCTAACAAGAAAGGCAGCCCAGCATTTGCAAGATGCAAGGTTATCATTGGCAGTTTTCGGAAAGCCAGCTCATGAGATACATACTGTCCAACTGGGGAAGCTAACAGCAAAGCAGAGTCTTCATTGCAAATCAGTGTATTTGGTTGTGTCTGTGCATTCATACGACCTGATGTGGCAGCAGATGTGTCCAGGACCCCCCCCTCCTCCTCCCATGTCGCCTGTCAGTCCGAACCCCGGTATGAGCCTCCCCGTGGGGCCCACTGGTTGTGAGGTCCGTTGCTCCATCCTCGGCCTCTTCCGCGCCTTTGGTTGATGCCCTTGACGGAGTGGACAGTCTTCAGCCCAGTGACCGGGCTGGCCACATGTGAAGCAGCAGTCGTCACCCGGTTGGGGGCCGCTGGGCTGGGCGTGTTGTCACGAGTTCTGACATCGTGAACGGTCCCCGGGTCTGTCCTGTTGCACAGGTTAGTAGGGTGAAGGAAGCCGCTGCAGCGCCATGGAGGAGAGAGAGAGAGGTGCGATGTTTGTCCTGAGCCTGCCTTGCCTTCTGTTCTTCTTCCTTTTTCTGCATTTGATCGTGGGCATGATCAGCATGTCTCAGCAAGTCTTCCAGTCGTCTCTTTCCGTATCCTACGCAGTGTGTTTCTATGGCTTTCCTAACTCCGTCCTGCAGGCCGGCCAGGAAATGTTTGCAGAGGTGAGTGTTGTGGTTACACCGCCCCGAGCTGCCTCCCCGGCACGTTCAAGCCACTCCCCCAGCTCGGACGTGCCGGAAACATCCGAGCGCTCGGCTCGCTCTCTGAGGAGACGAGCGCTGCACTGCACCAGGTGTTTGCCATCATCCATCAGGCACACCTGTGGCAATCAGGCAGCCTTCTACAAGAAGCCTCCCAGAACGTCTCTCTGTGCTTCGACGTACTGAACCCTGCGGTAAAGTTCTGACAAGCCCTCCAGCGTTCCTTGCATTCTGTTTATTCCCCAGTGTCTTACCTTCCTGTCTCTGTTTCCTCCCAAGACTCTCCCTCCGCGATTTCCACGGCTCCCCACATCTCCCTCGTCCCCAGCGACCTTCACGTTTTCTCCCCGGACCTCTCCTGCGATCTCCCCCCTTGTCCCTCTATCTGGACCCCTCCCTTCGGACTCGACTTCCCGGATCTCGGACCTGGACTTTCTCGGACAACCCCTCTTGGATCACGGACTGGACTTTCTTGCCAGGTGCACGCACATTTTTTCAACACCTCCTGGTCATTTACATACCGCACCACACATAGGCTAAAAACACTCACGCATAGTTATACACGCAAACCACGGGACAACACACATAGTTTATTCACACATCCCACTAACAGAACGCCTTTTTCACCATACATTTCCCTCCCACAATAAAACGACCGGGCGGCATCTCGGTGGCCTTCTAAGGCTCGTAAAAATCATATTAACAATCGAAAAAATAGCCAACATTAGTCCAACTCACCGAACAGCGGGCGACGTAGTTCTCTGCCGGACTCCGTCGAAAAGAGAGAATGGAGCTCCGCCTCTAAACATAAACTGGGAAATATGACACCACCTCCGGTAGATGGCACGCTCTCCGGAAAAGGCGGCCCCCCACGCCGTTGTCACGGGAAACGTGACGCGACATCCGGCAAACGCGCGCCCTCCCCATAGACGGAAAAAAACAGAAAGGGGGAGAAAAAAAGAAAAAAAAAAGAAAAAAAGGGACAGTGTGTTTTTTCCAGAGACGGGTTAGGGTTAGAGTTATAGGACCGTGTGTCCGAGGAAAGTGACGTGTTGTTGACAAAATTGGAGTTTGGAGAGACTAGCTTGGTGACCTTCTTGGGCCAGATGGCGTAAGAGAGAGACCGAGTCACGGCTGCACTGCGTTGTGGTGGGGGCACAAAGCAGGAGGTCGTCGACGTACTGCCATAGGGTTGAGCCGCGCGTCAGCATAAGTGTGCTAAGGCTGTCTCGAAGTGCCCCGTTGTAGATCGTGGGGCTTTCACAATAGCCCTGACACAGCCTTGTCCATGTGTAAGGCCGACCGTCAAATAGGAACGCAAACCAGAACAGGGACGCTGAAGAAAGCGTTGGCAAGGTCCACAACGGTAAACCGCCGTGCAGAAGGGGGAACCTGAGACATAAGGGTGTAGGGATTGGGGACGCAGGGCGTGCGGGCCCTGACAGCTGCATTTACTGCCTGAAGGTCTTGAACGAACCTCCATTCAGTGGGCTGTCCAGGTGGGCGTATCTTCTTCACGGGGAAGATGGGAATGGAAACCGGGGAGGTGGGGCAAGGGACAATTATGCCCTTGACACGCAAGGCATTGAATACAGGGCAGATGCCATTAACCGCTTCCGGTTTCAAAGGGTACTGAGGTTGGTGGGGACGGAAGTCGGATTTCGGGGTAATGATGACGGGCTCACAATTACGTATGAGACCTACATCCTATTTCCCGTCAGCCCAAAGATGGGAGGGGATGTTGTGAAGCTGCGGAGCAAGTGCAGTGTGTGTGTGTGTGCCAGTGTATGAGCCTCAGTCACTGACGGTGAGGGGGCGGAAAGAGCCAACATTCGTGGCGTCACCGCAACGGTGGCGCTGACGTCTACCCGGTATAATTTTAGTGAGGGGGACCAGTCGCGTGAAGAGTCGGCGGGAAGCCAATCTGACGCCAGAGAAGCTTGTCGCGCGAGTGGACCCGTATCTGTCCACTGGGAACCCCGTGGTTTTACCAAGGAGACGTGCGGGACCGAGTCATCAACCGAAAACAACGCAGTTTGGTCGGTGTCTAATGTACACGTGACATGAGCGGTGCAGTGTAGGTTGTCCGCTGTCATGTAGGTCGATGCGTCCCCTGTTGTGGTGTGTGAGCAAGGGAGCAGAGCCACTGTGTGTATTGGGAGGCGGTAGGAGCCCACATGTAGACCCGTAGAGGGAGGGCGGGGTTATGTGTATGCAAAAAAATATTCGCTGCTGGTAACGAAGTGATGTACAGTCCTGATGAGGTGGAAACAACAGAGATGCCCAGTTGGATCATGCCATCTCTATCCAGCAAATTAAATGGGCAGTTATCAGAAATTAAAACAGGCAATTTTGTTGATGAGCTGTCATCCAGGCAAACAAGCGCACAGGAACGGATAATGGCTCCGTGACACACGTACCACTCGCAACAGTGGAGAGGACCGTTTGGCCGCTCCGTGTTAACCGTGGCTGGCCGATAGGCGGTTCTCACCACCGTTCGTGTGGCTCCAGTGTCTAACAAGAAAGGCAGCCCAGCATTTGCAAGATGCAAGGTTATCATTGGCAGTTTTCGGAAAGCCAGCTCATGAGATACATACTGTCCAACTGGGGAAGCTAACAGCAAAGCAGAGTCTTCATTGCAAATCAGTGTATTTGGTTGTGTCTGTGCATTCATACGACCTGATGTGGCAGCAGATGTGTCCAGGACCCCCCCCCTCCTCCTCCCATGTCGCCTGTCAGTCCGAACCCCGGTATGAGCCTCCCCGTGGGGCCCACTGGTTGTGAGGTCCGTTGCTCCATCCTCGGCCTCTTCCGCGCCTTTGGTTGATGCCCTTGACGGAGTGGACAGTCTTCAGCCCAGTGACCGGGCTGGCCACATGTGAAGCAGCAGTCGTCACCCGGTTGGGGGCCGCTGGGCTGGGCGTGTTGTCACAGGTTCTGACATCGTGAACGGTCCCCGGGTCTGTCCTGTTGCACAGGTTAGTAGGGTGAAGGAAGCCGCTGCAGCGCCATGGAGGAGAGAGAGAGAGGTGCGATGTTTGTCCTGAGCCTGCCTTGCTTTCTGTTCTTCTTCCTTTTTCTGCATTTGATCGTGGGCATGATCAGCATGTCTCAGCAAGTCTTCCAGTCGTCTCTTTCCGTATCCTACGCAGTGTGTTTCTATGGCTTTCCTAACTCCGTCCTGCAGGCCGGCCAGGAAATGTTTGCAGAGGTGAGTTTCCCATTGGCCCCTCGCCGTGGACGGGGGAGAGAGAATTGGTGGCGGTTGGGGTGTTGGTGGTGGTGGTGGTGTCAGACGGGGTGTCGGTGGTGGTCCCAGGATCGGTCTCATGGCGCCGCGTTGTTGGACAGGTTGTTGGACGCACCCGGAGTCGTCCGAGGGGTGTCCCAGAGACATCGCTATGAGCTGCGGATATAAGGAAGACAAAAGGAGAGAGAGAGGCTGGCTGCCATGTGAGTATGGCGGAGGGGTGGATGTCAGAGATGGAATAGGAGAGGTGTGTGAGAACGGGTCTTTGGTTGATACGTGAGCTGTCGTATCTCTGTCTTTGTCCGAGTCGTCGCTGCGCGTCATAGTCCTCTGTAGCCTTTTTCTTTCCCTACTTTCACACTCTTTCTCCCACATTCCCAAAATTCTTTCTTGCTCTGCCATATACTCTAACCATGTTGTAGGAATCTTTTTCCTTTCTAAGACCTTCGCTTTTCCCTTTTCCATGGACTGTCGGACTTTCATTAGTTTCTTCTTGCTCAAAGTTCCTTCAACAGGAAACCCATGATCCTGCATCCAGTCTAAAACATATTTTACCGAGTCTTCACCATATTTCCTTATCACTCATTATCTGATAGATCGGACCCTCCATATCTATCGGGGGCGGTTTACTGCCCTTGTTTCCCTTTTATTTTCTTTTTTTCCCCTCAAAATTCACTTGATCCTACCAAATGACCACTTCTATTAGTGCGAGTCCGAGGGTGAACAGCCGCTTAATTGTCAGTGCACGACCTCATCTGGTTTCAATAGTACGCGTTTTAAATGATCATTTTATCCTTTAAAGAATTCTGCTTACCCGTGCGATGAGTCTCCCAGGGTTTTGCTGAGGGATCTCAGCGACACCGACCAAACGGACCACCCGCCTCTCCCTTTCTTCTTCTCAAACCTGGTGAGGTTATTGGGAGATCGGTGACTATGTTCTTGTCCCGAGATGATCAGTCAGCCGGTTGTCCGTCTGGCGGGGCGACGTGAGATCCCGCTTCTGACACCAAATTGTTGTGGATTTTCCTTTATCCTTTTAATGGGCTCTTGCCCCAGCAACCTCTGGGGAGAATAATCATCGGACAAATATTGAAGCAAACAGAGAATCTTTAATGCATCTGCAGATGGAGAGACATAAGGCCACACAGAGGTTCGTCTATGAGGATATGCTCTGCCTCTGAGCTGGAGATAGTGGTTTTTTATACAACAGTCCGTCGCGTCATACACTATGTTTCCTGCGTCAACTAAGGTGTAATCTTACAAAGGAATGAAGGAAACATCTACGTTAATCACGTTCTGTGCCTCGTGAGTGTCTGTACGCCTGTTGCACTTGTCTTTTGCTGTACCTGGCCGTTCCTGGGATGCGGCAACGGGGAGGCAAGCATAGTAACAGTTGCTATGTGGCCCCATGGAAGGTACGCATGAGAACAATGGTTATGTGTGTCTGCAGTGAGTGAGAAGTTTCATACACACAGACAAGTGGAAAACTACAGAGTACATACGGAGTGCATATGGAGAACATTTTGCACTCCACATACATCACCAACATCCTGCTCAGCTCTCCCCTTCTCAGCCTCCTCCTGCTCAGCTGCACCACTCTCCTCTCAGAGCCTCACCGCAGCCACATCGTCATGACACGACTGGTACGAATGCCATTGCGAGGTACTTGGTGCGCCGAGAGCTTGTGAATTCCGGTCTCATCCAGTTCAACGAGCGCCCAGAAAATTATTGGGCATGGAAGTCCTCTTTCTTCAACGCCATTGAAGGACTGAACTTAACTGCCAGCAAGGAGCTCGACCTCTTGACAAAGTCGTTAGGAAAAGAGTTCTCAGAGCACGTTACAAGGATTCGCTATGTGCACGTCGCCGACCCTGTAGTGGGCCTACAACATGTCTGGGAACGCCTAGAAGAGTGCTCCCCTGAAGTGATCGAGAGAGCGCTCTGCGAGAGGATAGAGAACTTTCCAAAAATCTCTCAGAAAGACCCCGTAAAGTTGAGGGAACTGGGAGACCTGCTGATGGAGTTAGACTCTGCTAAGTGTGAGGGCTACCTGCCGGGGCTCTCGTACCTGGACACCGCCAGGGGTGTCAACCCGATCGTTGAGAAGCTGCCACACAGTCTACAAGAGAGGTGGATAACTAAGGGTTCCCAGTACAAAGAGCAGCACCATGCCCCCCCCCCCATTCACCTTCTTCGCAGACTTCCTCTGCAGCGAGGCACACAGAAGAGACGACCCCAACTTTACTCTCCCTTCAGCTCCCTCGAAAACGTCCAACAAGTCCTCCACAGGGTTCTCAAAACATGAGCGATCAGAAAAGGAATCAAGACACGCCAAAAGGAATG
>JAJHIY020001623.1:57500-130000 GCA_022114975.2 Lampris megalopsis | reverse complement strand
CGTGTGGAAAACTTAATAAGATGGTGAGCAAATGGAAAAGAGGGAGAAAAGAGGTCAGGGGAGAGGGAAACGATGAGACTTGTCACAGGGTAGTGTGCACTAGAGAAAAATAAAGGCTCATTTTGTGCCTCTACCCATCAATCAGCTGTGTGAGTTTGTGTTTGTGTGTTCTTGTTCTTGTGTGTTCTCATGCCCCCATCCGACACCGCCGCCATCGTAATCCTCTCCCGCCGAGGTCCATTTGATGCGTAGGAATGGGCGATGCATCACTTTCTATGAAGCTTGCATCTATAACGCCCTATAAGCATCTATAACGCCCTATAAGCATCTATAACGCCCTATAAGCATCTATAATGCCCTATACGTGTGGCTATAAGTCATTGTAAGATTCATTATAACCGTGTATACGCCCTCACAGCACCTCATAACCACCTTTATGATACATTATGTCAATTTAAAACGGATTTATGCATTATAAACATGTCATCATTAGCCTGTTAATCTGTCAAATGTCATAATGCATCATAGGCAACTTGTTTTGCTGAAGTTTTGTAGAGATGCATAATGAGACTTCAGTGCTATTTCACAGTCTTCAGCCATAGCCGTTAGTCATTGTAATACACATTATAGGAAAGTATGGGTGTTATAGATGCAATAGATGCTTATAGGGCGTTATAGATGCTTATAGGGAGTTATAGATGCTTATAGGGCGTTATAGATGCAAGCTTCATAGAAAGTGTTACCCGGGCGACTTCATTATGCAACCAATTAAACCAGTAAGAGCTGATAATCCTCGGCTGTTTTTTCAGCAGGGCTTTATTGAGACAGTTGGCTCAAAAAGAACAACAACAACAACAAACAACAACAACAACAGAAACAACCTTCGGTCTCCTGCTGCAGATGCCGCCTCATCATCAGCACAGGTTCTTCTCTGTAATTGGTTGTCTGGAGGCCTTCTCCCTTCCTTTTGTGTGTGTGTGTGTATGTGTGTGTGTCTGTCTTCCTTCCTTTCACGGCGGTTAGATGATTAAAGCTGCAGCACGGAGGCTCGATAAGGCCAGGGGGGGAAAACCGGCACGCACAAAGTTTGCCTGTGTGTGCTTTATTCCTTTGTGTGTCGTTTCTGTGTTCTGATGTGGTGCGGACCAAGCTCCGGGGCTGTGCGGGTCCCTTCTGTCGAGGCCCAGACAACCAAAGTGCAAGTGTGCAGCCCCTGTGATTACAGGGAGAAAGGCTGGCAGAGGAGCCTGACACCTGCACCCCCCGCCGTGGTCTCACAGGATGCCGTGATGTATCGCTTCAGAGGAAGGTGGCCCTTACGGGTCCTGCTCAGGACCTGTTTCTTGTAGGGGCCGAAAGTTCAGGTTTTCTATCCACCGCTGCTGAATGCAGATGTACGTAATGGACACCCTCTGCCTATCTGTTTGGTTTCAATATTGTAACGTGCATGGATAAGTAGACACGTTGGTCCTTGGCTGGCGGGTCGGACCCTTTAGGCGAGCGGTTAGCGATGCCTCCTGCGGTGCGGGCGATACGGGTTCGCGTCCCGGCCGCGGCAGTTCCTGAGGTTACCCCCGAATTCGCTACATTGGTGTCAGAAGTGGGATGGGGCGACCGGAAGTGTAGGCGCCCTGAGGCGTGAAGAAGCTGATATGCTTAAGCGCGGGAACGCGCTTCCCGAAGGAGGGGGGGTGTAGTGTAACGTGCATGGATAAGTAGACACGTTGGTCCTTCGCTGGCGGGTCTGACCCTTTAGCCGAGCGGTTAGCGATGTCTCCTGCGGTGCGGGCGATACGGGTTCGCGTCCCGGCCGCGGCAGTTCCTGAGGTTACCCCCGAATTCGCTACATTGGTGTCAGAAGTGGGATGGAGCGACCGGAAGCGCATGCGCCCTGAGGCGTGAAGGAGCTGATATGCCTAAGCGCTTCCCGAAGGAGGGGGGGTAGTGTAACGTGCATGGATAAGAAGACACGCTGGTTCTTGACTAACGGTTCGGACCCTTTAGTCGAGCGGTTAACGTTGTCGCTTGCGGTGCAGGAGATACGGGTTCGCGTCCCGGCTGTGGCGACGGTATCTCGGGACTGCCCCCCGAATTCGCTACAATGTGATCAATAATCATCTTTCAGCGGTACTGCATTGAGGTGAAATCCGGATGTTGCCACACCGCAGCAGACGAGTTTGTTGTCTAAATTCACGACGATTTGATGTGACACTTAACCAATCAGTCCAGCGTGGGGAACCTCAGTTAGATGCTGACAGCTGGACTCGAAGGCGCCGGAATCGTCGCTAGTATGCTGAGAGCGTCCAGCCTCCCCGCCTGCAGACGGGGGGCCCTAAATGAGAAGGTGTAGCCTCCCATGTTAATGAATCGCTTCTCTGCGGGTCTCCGTCTGTCGTGAGGGTCGATGCGGGGGGGGGGGGGCAGAGAGACGCGCGCGCAGACTCGCATTCGTGCCGACACTACGAAAACACACACACAGGACTGCCGCAGGGCATACTCCATACGCTGTCACTCAGTATGAGCGTCTGAAGGGTTCGGGGGTGGTAATGGGTAGCGTCTGCGTCTCTGATCTCTGACTAAGTGACGTCACCGACGGAGGAGCTCCGCAGAGGAGCGGCCGCCGGAGATGAAGACGCGGGCGTTCAAAGCGTCGTCGTCAGACCTAATTGGTTTTCAGAGGCACTCGCCCAAACGTGCCTTACCGGCTGACTAGGCCGTAGTTCATCCGGGAGCATCGCTGTCGTCATGGCGCTTCCTCTTCCTCTTCCTCCAGAGGGGAAATAAGGAATGGGGGGGGGGATTCAAAGTTTTTTTTTAAAGTACCCCCCCCCCTTATTTAAAAAGTTTTTTTTTTTATTTCTCTCGCCAGTTGTATCACCAATTGTATCCGGCCGTCCCGGTCGCTGATCCAGGGAGGTCTGCAGACTACCACGTGCCTCCTCCGATACACGCGGTGTCGCCAGCCGCTTCTTTTCACCTGACAGCGAGGAGCTTCACCAGGGGGACGTAGCGCGTGGGAGGGTCGCGCTATTCCCCCCCCAGTTCCCCCTCCCCCCCTGAACAGGCGACCCCGGCCGACCACAGGAGGCGCTAGTGCAGCGACCAGGACACACACCCGCATCCGTCCGACCCACATTGCGTCTGTAGGGACGCCCGACCGAGCCGGAGGTAACACGGGGACTCGAACCGGCGAGCCCCTTGTTACTAGGCAACGGAATAGACTTCTACGCCTCCCAGATGCCCGACTTCTAATTTGTTTTATTCCGGCACTTTTTTTGTTCTTAAATTGTTGGCCTGGCTCACTGATAAACAAGTCAGAAATGAATGACTTTATGAATATGTACTCGGATTGATATGATACCGTCCGTCTCTCCGGATATCACATTAGTGGTGAATCATGAGAGATCTGTAGGGACGTGAGTCGGAAGCCGAATGTGGGTGTGTGTCCTGATCGCTGCACTAGCGCCTCCTCTGGTCAGCCGGGGTGCCTGTTCGGGGGGGAGAGGGAACTGGGGGAGGCAGAGCTCCTCACTGTCAGGTGAAAAGAAGCGGCTGGTGACTCCACATGTATGGGAGGAGGCATGTGGTAGTCTGCAGCCCTCCCCGGATCGGCAGAGGGGGCGGAGCGGCGACTGGGACGGCTCGGCAGAGTGGGGTAATTGGGCAGGTGCACTTGGGGAGAAAAAAGCGGGGGAACCCCCCCCCCCAAATATATCCATTTCTATCCAGGATGCAACACATCAGAAACATTCCAGGGAGGGAAAAGTTTGGGAAAGCGCCACTCGCCTGTGGAGGGATCAACGTTTCCTTGTTATTATTTTATCTTTTCACCCTCACAACTTCCCAAACTCTAACAAACGCACTTTTCCCCCTTGAATTATGGCCGACATCAAATGTGTGAAAGCTTTCTTTTCTCACCATTGTTACAGGGAAAGCAGCACAAATGGAAGTTTTCTTTTTTTTCTTTTTCTTTTTTTAAATCTCCGGAGAAATAAAATCTGGTATAAAAGAAACTAAGCCGCAGTGTAAACTGTGACTCGGTGTTATTTAACCCACTCCGTTGCAAGACGGATCAGACCACTGCGGCTGCTCTGCTACGGCGAGGCCCTAGAGACGCGGCCATAATGGAAGGGATTTGTCAATAAACCGATGGCCCCCCTAACTGAAGTTGGCTCTCGGTGCATTTGGCAGAGGACAGTTGTTCAGTAAGGACAAAGGAGGCTTCCATCACTCCACTCGTCCCTCCGCTGTCCCGAAGCAGGGGGAGCAGGGGGAACAGCAGACGAGAGACAGGCAGGACGGAACAGTCCCAATTATATAACGTTTTCATTAAGGTGCTCTAACTTGCTCGTGTTGAAAACGTGTTGCGATGAGACATCGATTGTTGACTTTTCAGTAGCAAAGGAAGGCACACGGCTTCAGAATGACCGGCGAAGGGCGTCCGGGTGGCGTGGCGGTGTATTCCGTTGCCTACCAACACGGGGATCGGCGGTTCGAATCCCCGCGTTACCTCCGGCTTGGTCGGGCGTCCCTACAGACACAATTTGGCCGTGTCTGCGGGTGGCAAGCCGGATGTGGGTATGTGCCCTGGTCGCTGCACTAGCGCCCCAAGGATGGCCAACCCCTGGGGTTCGAACCCAGGACCTTCTTGCTGTGAGGCGACCGCGCTAACCACTGCGCCGCTAACGGAAAAAACCCCAAAACAAAAAGACCAGCAACAGTGAAGCGCACAACATAGCTGACACCTAAATGAAACGATTACTAGGGAAAAAGACCACCGTGCTACAGCACAGGAGTCATAATAGCAAGGCTACAATAGCGATGGAGTACCCTACTTAACGTGGTCTGGTGTCGGAGCGCCATAACCGAGGAAAACGTAATCCGCGCGTAGACAGCATGATTCATGTCTGTGTCAGTGCTCGAGACCTTTGACACGATAGCCGGGCGATAAAGAGGGTCCGTTTGTGCGGGCCCTAAACCGCTGCAGGGCCCCCACGCAGCTGCATTACCTGCGTATACTGTAGTTGGGGTGCTGAGGGGCGGCGTACAGAGACGTCCCTCTGAATCCTCCTCATGACTCCGACGTCTGCTCTGTCTCAAACGAGACGCTTTTCACATCTACGCGTCCACATCTGAACCACTTTATCGGTTCACTTCATTATCTCGGTAGCCGCCGGAGTGACGACACCCCTGTGAATTTGGATGAAAGAGGGGTGTCGGAGGTGGAGGGGGAAGATGGAACGGTGGAGGACGTGAGAAGGGAGGCAGGCAGAGGCTGATGGAAAGATAGATGGAGAGAGGAGACAGGCTTTTTAAACGTGTTATTGAATCCAGTCCACCAGGTTGTTGATGCAGACAGGCGTTCCAAGTACTTTATTTGTCACATGCACAGAAACACAAAGTGAAGCATGCAGTGAAATGAAGGGGGGTACGCCGTCTGTCGCCTAGACAAAAGACCAAAGATCAGTGCATTCTCAAGTCAAAATGAAACAAACGATAAATAGAAAATAAAAACCTAGCCGTCTCAAGTATGTGAAAGGTCGTATATGTTGAGAGTTCTTATGGCCTGTGGACAGGAGCTTCTCTTTGGTCTCTCTGTTTCGGCCCCAAGACTACAGAGGCGTCTACCAGACCCCAGTATCCTGAACAGTCCGTTGTTAGGGTGAGAAGTGTCGCTCGTGATCTTCTTGGCTCTCGTCCTCACCCTTCTGGTGCAAGTGTCCTGCAGGATGGGGAGGGATGTTCTGGTGGTGCGTTCAGCACCGCTCTCTGCAGGTCAACTCGGGTCACGGGCAGAACAGTTTCCATACCAGGCGGTGATACAACCTGTTAGGATGCTCTCCACAGCCGAGGAATATAATGTCTCCAGGATGGAGGGCGAGACCTTGAATTTCCTCAGCCTTCGGAGGAAGCAGAGCCTCTGTCTGGACTTCTTTAGAGTGTGCTGGGTGTGAAGAGTCCAGGGGAGGTCCTCAGCGATGTGTACGCCGAGGTATTTAAAGCTGGAGACCCTCTCCACAGGTCGATCTTTAGTGGGTTGTATCCTTTCCCCTGCTGTCTCCTGAAGTCCACCACCATGTCTTTGGTCTTGCTGATGTTCAGGGTCAGGTTGTTGGACTGGCACCACCGTGCCAGGTCATCTACTTGGTTCAGATAGGCCTGTTCGTTGTTGTTGGAAGTCAGGCCTATTACCACTGTGTCGTCTGCAAATTGGATGATGGAGGTGGATCCGTCCGTGGCTTGTGTGTGTGTGTGTGTGTGTTAAGTATTCACATGAGGTCATAGCTAAGCCGATGCATGTGGCGCTTCATTTTGCACCTTTTTTTCCTGCAAGAGTTTTTCAACCTTTATGAATTTTTCAGTATCGAGACCGTTGTGGCGTGTCTCTAAGCGGTAAGGTGGTGCAGTGGTGCAGCGGTTAGCGCGGTCGCCTCGCAGCAAGAAGGTCCTGGGTTCGAGCCCCGGGGTAGCCCAACCTCGGTGGGTCATCCCGGGTTGTCGTCTGTGTGAAGTTTGCGTGTTCTCCCCGTGTCTGCGTGGGTTTCCTCCGGGGGCTCCGGTTTCCTGCCACAGTTCGGATAATGGATGGTTGGATGCTAAGCTGTACGTATGCGTCCCCCACCCCCGTTCAGCTAGGTGCACTGACCAGTGTGTGTTTGTGGGATCATAGGATAGTATTGGGTGCTGGGGTTTCGATAGCATTTCTAAACGCTGTCCGATAACGTGCTCCTGGCTTTGATTGAAAGACGACGCGGCTCCTTTGAGATTACTGCGATGCCACAAGACCCCCCGGTCTTGCACAAACACTTTTGGAAAATGAAACACCGTCTCATGAACAGTAGTGGCTGGGATTTATTCCGCCACAAGTCTGGTGTCTCTGGTGGTGAGAGAGAGAGAGAGAGAGGCTGGTGTCTCTGGTAGTGAGAGAGAGAGAGAGAGAGGGAGGGGGAAAGAAAGAGAAAGTCTGGTGTCTCTGGTGGTGAGAGAGAGAGAGAAAGCCTGGTGTCTCTGGTGGTTAGAGAAGAGAGAGCGAGAGAGCGAAAGCCTGGTGTCTCTGGTAGTGAGAGAGAGAGAGAGAGAGCGAAAGGCTGGTGTCTCTGGTGGTTAGAGAAGAGAGAGCGAGAGAGCGAAAGCCTGGTGTCTCTGGTGGTGAGAGAGAGAGAGAGAGAGAGCGAAAGGCTGGTGTCTCTGGTAGTGTGAGAGAGAGAGAGAGAGAGAGAGAGAGAGAGAGAGAGAGAGAGAGAGGCTGGTGTCTCTGGTAGTGAGAGAGAGAGAGAGAAAGGCTGGTGTCTCGAGAGAGAGAGAGAGAGAGAGAGAGAGAGAGAGAGAGAGAGAAAGCCTGGTGTCTCTGGTGGTGGTGAGAGAGAGAGAGAGAGAGAGAGAGAGAGAGAGAGAGAGAGAGAGAGAGAGAGAGAGAAAGGCTGGTGTCTGGTGGTGGTGAGTGAGAGACAGAGAGAGGGTGAGAGAGGGAGGGGGAAGAGAGAGAGAAAGCCTGGTGTCTGGTGGTGAGTGAGAGACAGAGACAGAGAGAGGGTGAGAGAGGGAGGAAGGGAGAGAGCGAGAGAGAGGGAGGAGGAAAGAGAAAAAGTTTGGTGTCTCTGGTGGTGAGAGAAGAGAGCGAGAGAGAGTGAGAGACTGCAGTGGGCAACAGTTAAAGAATTGAAGATTAAGACAGACGGTGAAAAGAAAAGAGGGGCCGAGAGAGGGGGGGAGCGGGGGGGGAGTTTGTAAGGCACAGAAACGGGTAAAAAGGTTTTGCGGTGGCGAGGAATAAAGAGAAGAGGGAGGAGGGTCTTTCTCAGCGAGAGGCTGAGAGGCTCCGCGGGGAACCAGAGTTTGGAGGCGCGGCCTCGGTCAGGCGCCGTAGCGCTCTGCAGACGAACGGATATAGAGCGGCGCGTGTGATCACACCGAAAACCCGGGTCCCGGATCGATGAGCCCTCTTACTGCGCGGGCCGGCCATTAACGGGGGTCCAGAAACCCGCGAGCAGGTGATTGGAAGCAGCCTACACCTCTCGGTTTGCCATCAAGAGCTAAATGACCCCTCGACTGTTCATTAGAAGAGATCATTAGACTTTCTCTCTCTTCATGTCGGTCTCCCTCTGTCAGCTTCTCCCTCCGTCTCACTCTTTCTTCACCTCCCTCTCTCTCTCTCTCTCGCCCTCCTCTTTCTCCTCTAATTGCCTCGGATGGGATTGAGGTTTCGTGTGTGTGTGTGTGTGTGCTTGCATGTGATTTAGTGGGGCAGAACACGAGTCTGGCGGAGGTAGTTCCCTGTAAAAAAGATAGAGAGGTGCTTTGATATCAACACCATAAGGACCTCAGATGGGCCTTTGTCAAAGAGCTAAGTAATACGTCTTTGGACATCCCACCAGTCACTATTTATCGCGGCAAACCTCCCGTTTGGCTACCCTGCCAAGACCATTAAACTGTTTGATTGACTGCCTCTGCATGAGCTCTGTGTGTGTGTGTGTGTGTGTGTGTGTGTGTGTGTGTGTGTGTGTCTGCAACTTTATTTGGACTTCTTATTTTGCTCCTCGCGTGGTCAGTCTAGCGGCACAGAATGTGGCTATCACTGGAAATACAGGCCTTCATTGTGGCCCCCTGGCTCCCGAGTGATATTTTCTGAGCGTGAAAATAGCATTCCGGTCTGAGGACACTATTGTGTCTGTGTGTTTGTGTCTTTGTTGCCAAGATGATGGATTACAGTGGAGACGGAAGGCAGGGACCTTTAGGAAATAACGACCTGTTTATTGGGAAATATGGGCCGTAAATGTTAGCCAGTCAACAAAGAATCTCCGACTTGTTTGCGTGATGGATGGCTCTATTCTTGGACTCCTTTTCTTCGTTTCAATGGAGTGGATTTACATGCACACCAGTGGGCCATCATTACTTGGCTTGGCCGTATGGCCCGCGCTGCTTTTGACCGCCATATTCTACGGACTGTAATGCGGAGCAGCCTGGAACACAGGATGAAGAAAACGCAGACATGTTGGCTTATACACACACCTCATCCCTCTGTCACTACTGCAGTTTTGTTTTTGTGCGAACTCAGTCCCCCCTCCCCCTCCCCCCGATAATACACTCAATAAGTTGGTGTGTACTTGGATTGAGGTGGTAACTACTGTGCTATCAGGAGTACCGTGATTGTGGAAATAACTTCTCATCTCATCTAACCCCATCTAACCCCATCTAACCCCATCTCATCTCATCTCATCTCATCTCATCTCATCTCATCTCATCTCATCTCATCTCATCTCATCTCATCTCATCTCATCTCATCTCATCTAACCCCACCTCACCTCACCTCATCTCATCTCAACTAACCCCACCTCACCTAATCTCACCTAATCTCATCTCATCTCATCTCATCTCATCTCATCTCATCTCATCTCATCTCATCTCATCTCATCTCATCTCATCTCACCTCACCTCACCTCACCTCACCTCACCTCACCTCACCTCACCTCACCTCACCTCACCTCACCTCACCTCACCTCACCTCACCTCACCTCACCTCACCTCACCTCACCTCACCTCACCTCACCTCAGCTCAGCCGCTTCTGCGGGGTCGGGTCGCGGTGGCAGCAAGATAAGTAGGGCACTCCAGACGTCCCTCTCCCCAGCAACGCCCTCCAGCTCCTCCTGGGGGATCTCAAGGTGTTCCTAGGCCAGGTTGGACATGTAGTCCCTCCAGCGAGTTCTGGGTCTACCCTGGGGTCTCCTGCCAGTCAGACGTGCTCGGAAAACCTCCAAAGGAAGGCGACCAGGAGGCATCCTGATCAGATGCCCGAACCACCTAAACTTGTTCCTTTTGACGTGAAGGAGCAGCGGCTCTACTCCGAGCTCCCTCCGGATGTGCGAGCTCCTCACCCTATCTCTAAGGCTGAGCCCAGACACCCTACGGAGGAAACTCATTTCAGCCGCTTGTAGCCACGATCTCACCCTTTCGGTCACTACCCAAAGCTCATGACCATAGGTGAGGGTTGGGATGAAGATTGACTGGTAAACCGAGAGCTTTGCCTTCCGGCTCAGCTCCCTCTTCACCACAACGGTCCGGTACAGCGTCCCCATTACTGCTGATGCTGCACCAGTCCGCCTGTATAACCTGTATATATGTTCCGAAATAGCGTCAATGTAAATAACGCCTTGACATCCTGTCGGGGGTCGGCGGCATTGTTCGAGGAATAGATGGGTTTAATAAAATGTCACCAGTGGACGCCGACTGCTTTTGTGTTGCCTGCGGCGCAGCAGTCGCTGTAGTGTTGTGCCCGCATTCGTTTATTTGCTTGTTTTACACAGTGATGGAAGACGCATCAGCGCAGCGCCATCGATTGAACGAATGAACCCGAATGGGGATCAAGTACATCTTTATGGTTTTTGATTTGGCCTCATCATTTAGTCCACATCAGACAAGATTAGACCGGCGTATTAAAGACAAGTGCAATTTCTTAGGTCGTTATTGCCGCACACATTAATCCAGGCAGGCCCTGCTTGAAATGCACGCAGTCGATGGTGCGGTGATTTCCAAGAAGGTCATGTCGGGTACTTTGTTGCCAGGCAGTCCAGCATTTTAATGCCGTGGAGTGACACACAGTTGGCGTTTCAGACACTCCTTACCATAGAATAGTGTCTCAAGCGGCGTCTGGGTGGCGTGCTGATCTATCCCGTTGCCTCCCAACGTGGGGATCGCCAGTTTGAATCCCCGTGTTACCTCCAGCTTGGTCGGGCGTCCCTACAGACACAATTGGCCGTGTGTGCAGGTGGGAAGCTTGATGTGGGTATGTGTCCTGGTCGGTCGGGGGGGTTGGGGGGGAATAGCGTGATCCTCCCACGCGCTATGTCCCCCTGGAGAAACTCCTCACTGTCAGGTGAAAGGAAGTGGCTGGTGACTCCACATGTATCGGAGGAGGAGGCATGCGGTAGTCTGCAGCCCTCCCCCGGATCGGCAGAGGGGGTGGAGCAGCGACCGGGACGGCTCGGAGTTTCCAGACAAAGCCTTGGCTGATGTTACCAGAAGGTGGTTTAGTACCTTCAGTGGCGAAGGTGGAGAGTACTCTAAACACAAACCTAAACAGAGGCATCAACACAACACGATCAGGCACACATTGTCCCTGACTGAAGGGCCGTCCTGGTGAAAAATAATACCTCTTCGCTGTTCATTTTTAGCGCAGAATATAACTATGACATCATCAGTGCCATGCAGGTGATAATCCTAAATGTCAGTGGATGATCAGTAATTGCATCATTAATAGCGTCACACAGATACTGCCACTTACACTGAAAAGAGTTTAGCCTTGTGGGGTTCAGCAGACTAGTGGCTGCCAGGACACTGACATTTCTAACACCGCTATCTCTTTCTCTCGCTCTCTCTCTCTCACTCACCCACACACAGCAGACTCAGCAGCAGCAGTGTGTCATAGTGTAGAAAATGTGGTGTTATAGTCAGCATATCGTTGTAACCCAGGGTTAAGAAGTTAATCGGATTGCTGCCCGTCTAGGGCTTCCCTCTCTGTTAATGCCCCCCCCACAACACACACTCACACACACACACTCGTACACACTCATGTACACACACACACACTCACTCACTCATACTCACTCACTCATACTCACACTCTCACTCACTCACTCACTCATACTCACTCCACACTCACTCATACTCACACTCTTACTCACTCACTCACTCACTCATACTCACACTCTTACTCACTCACTCACTCATACTCACTCACTCACTCATACTCACACTCTCACTCACTCACTCACTCACTCACACTCACTCATACACACACACT
Source organism: Lampris megalopsis (assembly GCA_022114975.2). NCBI lineage: Eukaryota > Metazoa > Chordata > Actinopteri > Lampriformes > Lampridae > Lampris > Lampris megalopsis. The sequence continues at coordinate 118,202 of JAJHIY020001623.1, read as the reverse complement.
CACTCATAAACACACACTCACTCACTCACTCACTCACACTCTCACTCACTCACACACTCACTCACTCACACTCACACACTCACTCACTCACTCACTCACTTTCTTGTCCACATACTGTACAGAAAAACAGACACAACATACACAAGAACAGCGGATAATGTTCCTCACTCCATCTGTTAATCTGTCTCTACCGATCTCTCCCTAACTAGTTCATAGATGCTATGGTTGAAAAAAAAAACCAAACAAACCTCGAGCACCTCATACTTTTTCATGTTTTATCGTGTTTTTAAAGCTCCCAGGAACTTACGCTTTGCTTTTCTTGCTCGGCCTCACGCTATATCGAGTCCATAAAAGATTCATCTGACAGCGGCGTGGCGCCGCGGCCGTGGCAGGTGTTTTACAGCCAGGCAGCGTCGAAACCTGAGCGAAGATTGATCTCGGTTATAATGGATAGAGATAGCTGTGACGTGAATGACAAGTAGGCCGGGGGCAAGGCCATAACGAACGGCTCGCACAACCAATCACCGCTCTTGCGGGCACACGGCCAGGCGGGAAGACCGAGACAAAGAAAATAGGCTGACTGACAAAGCTAGACGGAAATGAAGTCGGGCAGGGGCATTAGTAGGAATGCATTTGCGGACCGGTGCGAGGTACGGCTCAGGATGGCGCGTGACTGAGTGACTTGCAGACTGACTCGTCAGTAATGTCAGAGAAACAACAGACGCTACGAAAGGAGGAAGGGGGGGGGATGCTGACATGCCAACTCCGGAGGTCTGTAAACGGTCAGTCCTGCGGACGAACGGGAAAGCGCAGGCGGACGATGCTTATCACGACTCGGTCTTTGCTGCGTCTGGGTGTCCTTTGGATAGCGGCAGGTGTTCCAATACAAATCAGTTATAACCCGCTCACAGAAAATACCATCATCCTGCAAGGGGGGGGGTTAATATCCCAGTTGGTGCATGTGCACGTGTGCCGTTTGCTTGCTATTGCACACTATTGCAAGTGTGTGTGTGTGTGTGTGTGTGCGTGCACACGTGTATGCAAATGTGTTCGTGAAATCCTGCAAGAACACATTAGAAACTCCACACACATGCAGACTCACTCACTCTCTAGCACTACACACACCAACTTTTACACATGCACAAGGGCAGGCTCTTTCTAATTGATATGTGGGGTGACGGTCTGTTCTCCGTTGACACCGGCTTTGTTCGGGGCTCGTTGTACAATGCCGAGGTTTCCATTACAAAGATCATGGAGCCTGTCCCATACTGATTTACGGTGTTTGAACTGACTGACAGAGGTACGCCGGCCATGCCCGTGTTCATCCAGTAGGGCTGTTTGTCATTGCTCTGACAAATCTGTTTATCGTTGGTGTGAGCCGTTGAATGGCAAAGCTCGTGCTATCCGCTCTGAGGAGTCCACACCAGCAGTGGTCAACTTCTCATAGGACCGTCATTCAGTGCTGTAATACGAGCATTTTTCTTCTGAAAATGTTCAAAACCAGCCTAATGTACAATAACTAAAAATCAAACAGTTGCAGAACTTCGTTGTATTTTAAAAAAAATTCATTTCTAGTTTTCCCCCTTATCCCACCCGATTGACCCAGTGGCATATGGCCGGAACTCTTGTCGAATAACTCCCCTGGCTCACGTTTCCACAGGAAGGAGATAGCCGTAACACCAGCTTCCTTCAAGCTCTTGGCGGCTGCTCTCGCTAGTTTACACGCTGAGGCCTCCTCGCACGGATCGCATCACCTTCAGGCCGCGAAGGAGGCGTAGGGAGAATGCTTTCGGTCGCTTGGCTGCAGGTGCCCGGGTGGGCCAGAGGGGTCGCTGGAGAACGACGAGTCCCCGAACACTACACCGATCTACACCCGCTATCCCTCGGGTAAGGGTGGCCTAATGAAGGCCTTACCCCGTGGGTGCTCCGGCCGTGACCGGTTATGGCGAGTCTGGGATACGAACCTCCCAGCCACATGGCGAGCGGGCTGCAAGAACGGCGGGTTATTCCGCTCGGCCGTCAGAGCGGCTGTTGGTCCTTTTTCAGATGTTATTCAGGATCTTCTGTGCTCATACAAAGCTGTGAAGTATTTGCCCTTGCATGGCTAATGCTAACGTACGAGATGTAGCAAAAGGAACTTGTCTCCCACTTTCTCTCCCTATATAGGGTTCGCAGAAGAATCCCTGGAACGGGAGATGAAACGAGCAAATTCTGATGTAATATTTAGTGTTTTGAGTCTGGTCCCTGAAAAATATATGTGTGGTGAGAAACACAACACAGTTTTGTCTCTCTGGACTTGTTTTGTTTGACCCATCACTGATCGCTGGATTGCACATGCGGTGTCGGAGATGACTCACTCTGGCAACATGGTGTCCCCGGTAGGCTTGGATTAATGTCCGCGTAGCCCCGCTGACCTCAGGCACATAAAACATCACACATATAAAACATCACACGTCTGACATATTCAACATTAAACACAATATATGGAGGGTCCAAAACTGAGGCACTGTTCGATTCCTTGTTTATATTCCTTTTTTAGTATTTCTATCTGCGGAACCCAATTTTTTTGTTTGTTTGTTTGTTTATTTTTGCTTCTTTTTCTACCCAATTGTGCCTGCCAATCACCCGGCAGATTATAAAAAACAAGTACATGTTGTGAAATCCGCTTCAAGTACTCTCAATTTGGGTTTAAAATGGCTCGGTGAGATTAACTGTAAGTTTCCAGTCATTCTGCAGCATATTCCAGGTTAAAGGTGCAGAATGAGCTAAAGCCCTTTTTCCCCAATTCACTGTGGGCGTATGGAACAGAAAGCAACACATAGTCAAGAGAACGAAAGCAGTAAGGGTCAGCACTTCTCAATGCAATTAAGTCACAAATGTAGGAAGGCAGTAGACCCTCCTATATTTCCATCCAATGTGGATGGAAATATAGGAATCCATCCAATGTGGATGGAAATATAGGAATCCATCCAATGTGGGATTTTCAGAGAAGCATCTTTCGGTCACAACAATCCAGCCGCAAAGCTGCAAAGCGTCTAAACCAGGGGTCCCCAACAGGCGGCCCGCGGGCCACGTCCGGCCCGTGACGGGTTGATTTATGGACCGCGAGAATTTTTGGAGAAATGCCAGAAGGAAGATTTTTGTTTTATTTCCCTACCAAAAAAAAAAAAACCTTTTAATTTTTTTTTGGAAATAAAAAATTCGGCACCCGGACTAAACTTTTCGCCACTACTGTATGTGAAATAATTAATTTCTTCGTAAAAGTGAGACTAGTAATATATCGAAAAATAGATGAAAAATCTCTGTTTGAATTATAATACCTGCAACGTATCGACACCGAAACAAACTAACGAACAACATGCTGCTGGAGGTTGAGTGGCCCGTGGTTTTAAAAGTGGCCCGCCATGAAAAGTAATTGGGGACCCCTGGTCTAAACTGTCGGACGGCTTTATGGTGACACTTCAAATGGCACACAGACATTTTTACAAGAGGGCGATATTGCAGCAAAAAGAGGAAGAGAAGGTTTTTGCAGTATAACGGCACACAGGCCACGGTTTACGCGGAGCAGGCCTTTAGAGCTGATGTCTCCGTCTGCTTCACGGCTCGACATCCGATGGTCTCCGCTGACCTGCGGACTAGTTGGCGAGGCGTGAGACGGTCTCGCTCCCCAACATAACTTGGGTACTCTTAACACACCTCTCTTTTCTCCTCTCCTCTCTTGCAGTATGAGTTCAAAGTGAAAAACATCAAGAAGAAGAAGGTCAACATTGTGGTGTCCGTAGACGGTGTGAAAGTCACCCTGAGGAAGAAGAAAAAAGTGAGTGACCTGCTGTCTTTTAATCGTGAGTTCGGAGATGACATAGTTATCAAGCCCGTCCGTCCGCCCCCTGTCGACATCATATCCAGCACAATGAAGGTAAATGAAAAAGAAAAATGCCATGTCGTCCAATGTCCACTTAAAAACTCAGAAGTCTGACCCCGGGGCTAACCTGGGGCCAGCAAAAAAAAAAAAAAAAATCAACTGTGGCCCTTAACATCAGTCACTCTTTTTTCACAGTTTCCTTCCAAAAACAATTTGTTAGTCCTTTAGAAATACTCGTCCGTGATTCCTCAATTACGTCTTATGTGTTTCAGTGCGATTAATGAATTTGTGTGACACATTTGAAGTCGGATGTGATGCTGGTTAATCGGTGCTTATTGGTAGCCGGCGGGCTCCCTGTGCTTCTCATGCTAATTTTGGATATCGCTACACAAAGAAGTGGGACCAGCACATCCTGCTTCAACAAACAAACAGCTAAGGAAGAACAATGCCGTGCTTTACAAGACAGCCGAAGATTAACAACTTGCTCTCCAGCCTGTAAAGTCACATTTTTATCCCCGTCACTTAATCTTCTCCACTCAAAACCAGCTTGGGATTCGTGTCTCGTGTCTTGTATCTGGATGTTAGTCGGGGCGGTTGGTGATGGATCCTCGCCTGGATTAGATTGAAGACGAGGAGAGGAGAAAGGGAAGCCTAGGCTGTAGGGGAAAGATTTTTTTTTTCCATGGGGAAAGTAAATAGAAGTGAATAGAGAGAGAAGGCCAGGACTTGAGATGACAAATGGTTTGTGTTTGTGTTTGTGTTTAGGGAGGCTGACAGCTTCTTATTTAGAGAGAAACCAGACTAGACTTGGATCTTTGACGGAGGAGCTGACAGGAGAGCTCAAGTGTCGGTATAGAAAAGTGAAGTCCACTCTGTCGCACTGTCTGTTTTGCTTCTTTTCGCTATAATTCATCAATCCTGCCGTCAAGAGTCCACTTAAGTTAAGACCTCCATCTTGGAGGAGGTCTGGGGAAACTAAGCCACCTAAGTTGGTTGAAAAAGGGCAGATGGTTGCCACATTTGTGGCAAATCTTTTCATCTTAACAGGATAAATAAACACATCTGTTTCAAGGTGGGCAGCATGGTGGTGCAGTGGTTAGCGCGGTCACCTCACAGCAAAAAGGTCCTGGGTTTGAGCCCCGGGGTAGTCCAACCTTGGTGGGTCATCCCGGTTCGTCTTCTGTGGTTTCCTCCCACAGTTCAAAGACATGTAGGTCAGGTGAATCGGCCAGACTAAATTGTCCCTAGGTATGAATGTGTGTGTGTATGTGTGTGTGTGTGTGTGTGAGTGTGAGTGAGTGGACCCTGTGATGGCCTGGCAGTCTGTCCAGGGTGTCTCCCCGCCTGCCGCCCAATGGCTGCTGGAATAGGCTCCAGCATCCCCGCGACCCTGAGAGCAGGATAAGCGGTTCAGATAATGGATGGATTGATGGATGTTTCAAGGTTGAGCTTTGGGTCGTCCATTATTATTGTCAGCGTAGCTAGGACAAAGAAGGAACCTTGTTTCTACCTGAACAGCAAAACTAAGTACAGGTGTCATTTCGGGAGGCGGGTGTAGCTCACAGCCAGTTTTACATCAAACCTGACTTCCTCAGGTTTGGTGAGGTGTCCTTATCCCAATATTTTTGATAAGAGTTTCTCAAGGCCCTCCGTGAGCTTGACAACACATAGGTCTGGCTACATGAAATTAAATTTATTTGGATAATCTCAAATCCCAGCTGCAGTCTTACAGGTCTTTCATGCAAAACAACAAACATATAGATGCGGTAGATGACACCTCAGCTGTGGGTGTTGAAAAAGGCCCATTCTTTATGGTTTAAAGTTGCCCTGATCGAGTATGTGTTCATTTGATATTGTCATGCATGCACAGACAAGGTTTAGGTTATTAAGCATAATAGCCTAAAGCTCATCACCCACTATAAAACATGCATTTGCTTGATTTCTGCTGAAAGAGGAACTCTTACGGCACTAACTTGGAGACAGCGTGCAGACAGTGCTTGGCTTCAAAACCACCAACAAAAGGTCCTGAATTGACAATACTGTTCTGCAACTCAGTGAGTTCCTCGCTAATAGTTATATAATTATAGTTACATAGCCGAATTCCCGTTCAAATTGGTGGTTAATCTTTGGAATTCATGCGACAGTCTATTCTCTGCCCCGTCCAAGCAGTGGTGGGCAACCACAGCTGGAAAGTTGTCAAAGACAAAAATAAAATAAATTCTAATTAAAAAAAATTTTTTTTTAAAAGTGATGCATTGATGTAAGATTTGCTGTCTGATTAACATTTCCATTAATCTAGAAAAAAACATACTTGTTTGGTGGTTTTGCTTCTGTATGTTTTACTGTTAATTTTTTTGCCATTCTAGAAAAAGCAGTTTCAAATAAACCACTTCGAAGTAACGCAACAAAATTCAATGATTTTTTTTGATGTTCCTCACATTCCTCCAGCTCAAAGTGTATCCCTGAAATATGGAAACTAAAGCTTTTCCTACAAGTAGCATATCCACATGGTGGACATTTTATTTTGCAAAGGGCTGAAGCCTGCTACAGGTTCTGGCTGCAGACCTCCTCTGTGGAGGCTCAAGGCTGTTAACCGCGGCTGCAACGCTGAACCCAGTATGCTGACATAGACAGACTAATGACCGGAGGTGGGGGCTGGGCAGAGCCAGGTCTAGACGAGGAAAGAGGCAATGTCTCAACATAAAGGCTGGATGCGTAGACTGAGCTGAGCAGGCAGTACAATCTGGCAAGGTGGCTGTGGCAAGGCAGGGTATAGAAGGCTGATTGAATATGTAAGAATATATTGAATATATAAGGTTGATTGAAGGTGCCATTTTCCCACACCGAAAGATGGCGGCACGAATTCATGTTTGCAGTGGCCTCTCCCAGTGCCGGTGTGGGAAGATGGCGGCCTCAACCAGTACTGTCGATGCAGTGTCTTTGTCCATGTCTGGCTCTAAGTTTTGTCTTCGTTTGATGGCTGGGAGTGCTGACGCTGGATCGGCTGGGAGAGCTTGGTCTTGCAAGTTGCCCTGTAGGCCCAAGGACCGCGGCCTTGCCCGGAGCTGCGCCCGAGGAGGTAACGCCGAGGGCGGTCTGGCAGGATGCAGAAGCAGGGCAGGTTAAGCTAACTGCTAGCTCATGCAGACCGGCAGTTCCGATAGCACCGAGGGCGGTCTGGCGGCGGCCTCACCTGGCGTTGACTGTGGTGTTTTTGATGTCGTCGTGTGGAATGCGGGGAGGTGTGTCGAGGGTGTCCGGCTGGGAGAGCTGGCGCTGGATTGGCTTGGAGGGCTTGGTCTGCTTCATCCGGTTGCCACAGGGACCGCGGCCCCTGCCTGGCACTGCGCCCGGGGGGGGGGACACCGAGGCCGGTCTGATAGGAAGCGGAAGCGGGGCAGTTTAGGCTAACTGCTAGCCCATGCAGACTGGCGGTTCCGACAGTCATCCTGGCTGGCGTTCATTCCCTTGGGCAGGGATTTTTTTGTTTAGTTTGGATATATGTGTTAGTTTGAATATGTGCGTTCTTGTAGTTTTTAGATGTTGCACTGCTGTGGGCTGAGGGACATGGCATTTCATTTATTTCATGTGCACAAGTACATGAGGTGAAATGACAGTGTTCCTGGTTGCCGTAGATGAGATGCAGGTGATGAACCTCTGCTCTGCCTGCTGCACTCCTGCCTCCAATCCTGAAGACACATAGATACACACAGAAACAGGAGAGAGAAACTAGGGCAGGGGGCGTGGCCAAGATAAGCGAGACAAGTAGGGGGACAGGGATGAAGAGGGTGAGTCCTTGGAGAGGGCTTATCCCCCCCCCCCCCAATTATACCTGGCCAATACACTCTTTTGCATAACTGTGGTCCACTGACTCCCGGTTTCTGCTGCAGCGGTCATACCAGTTTCCTGTTTGTTAGCGTGTGCTATTGACAATGGCATATTTTTCGTGATGCCTGCAAGATTCACCATGACAAATGTCAACGACATGCACCGAATTGTCGACTAACTTTCGCCTGCACCTACCAGCAAACGGGTGAAAAGTTTCAAGTCGTACATATCAAGTTATGTCCACAATTCCGAACGGCCGCCAGCTCATCGTCATAATTGTGGACGTAACTTAATATGTACAACTTGAAACTTTTCACCCGTTTGCTGGTAGGTGCAGGCGAAAGTTTGTCGACAATTCTGTGCATGTCGTTGACATTTATCCATGGTAAATCTTGCAGGCATCACCAAAAATATGCCATTGTCAATAGCACACGCCAACAAACAGCAAACCGGTATGACCGCTGCAGCAGAAACCGGGAGTCATTGGCCTACAGTTATGCACAGCACCAATTACCCCACTCTCCAGGCCATCCCGGTCGCTGTTTTACCCCCTCTGCCGATCTGGGGAGGGCTGCAGACTACCACACGCTTCCTCCGATACATGTGGAGTCGCCAGCCGCTTCTTTTCACCTGACAGTGAGGAGTTTTGTCAGGGGACCTAGTGCATGGGAGGGTCACGCTCCCCCCCCCCCCGAACAGGCGCCTGACTGACCAGAGGAGGCGCTAGTGCAGCGACCAGGACACATACCCACATCCGGCTTCCCACCTGCAGACACGGCCAGTTGTGTCTATGGGGATTCGAACCGGCAATCTCCATGCTGGTAAGCAACGGGATAGACAGCCACGCTACCAGGACGCCCCTGGCAATCTGGGATTTATAGCGGCTGCGGTGACAGAAATAATGTTATTGGAGGCTTAACTTTGTTTACAGCCATTGTTTGATTGAGGTCGATAGTTTGTCCTCTCAAAATATGTTAAGTGAGTGAAAGCTAATACAGTTGACCAGTTATATCGTATTAGTGGGTTTGTTAAAGTAAAAGTAAGGTGATATATGTATTAATAGCATGCATGATCACGTCATGTAGCTAGCCTAGCTAGCTGTCAGAATTCATTGTTGTGTAGCTAAACACATTCATGGTGCTCTACAGCGTCCGAAATTACACAAATGGATTGAAGACCCATGCTCGATTGCCTTAATGATCCCCTCATTTAGATGCACAAGTCAATCTGGAAAGCAGGTTCACGGCCACAGTTATCGAAATGCACAGAGTGTTGCAGAGAGTTTCACTGCCCCCTTTGCCCCGTTAACAAATTCGAACCATGTCGGATTTCAGATACAGAAGCGTCTTCACACACACACCTTAAAAATGATTGGACTGGATTATTTTTCCATAAGTCTCCTAGACTTCATTTATTCTTTTGTACTTAATCTCCACATGATTTAATTTGAACTCATACTAGAGATGGTCTTGCCTTTATAATATTTCTTGCCTCTGTGTCATGTACTAACTTAAAGCTGTTTATCCTTATTCATTTGAATTCCTTATTCATTGGAATTTCAGTTTATCAAACCTACGAGGGAGGACTGCAATTGGATCCAACGTAAAATATTCAAGGAGGAAGTGCAGGCACCATACTTCCTCCTGATGGATGAAAGTGGGGCTACAGAGGCGCTGCAAAAATATGATTTGCCAAAATACACCACAGACAAAGGCCGCTACCAGTTACTGACAAATACATCAGTGCATCCCTTAAAAAATGCAAAAAATTATGAAGTTTAATGTAACACACAAACATGCTTATCCTGATGCTTAGAAGTTACAGTTGTCAGAACAAACTATCCAGCTAGTACCCAGATTTCGTGTTACGTCCTGCGTCACAGCCATTTCAGAGCTGTGAAAGACTTCCAGTGTATGTAAAACACTGTCAGCAAGCAAAGAATCTGGTTAAATGTGATTAATTCTTTTAAATCACAGTTCTCAACTGCGGCTGCACCAGGGGTCTTATAGGGGGCAGATGTGGCTTAATTGCGTTAATTTAATGGTCCCCCGAGGAGCCTACTCATTACACCAGAATAAATGCTAGACTGTGCGTGCGCACGTTTCCCTGTCCCCCCACAGCAGGTTCACGCATGTGCATGTGTGAGCATTTTAAGTACACCTCTGAGATCGCAAGTGCTTGATTGCACACTAGACTTACCAGTCTGCACTGGCTTTGTGTGTCTGGAAAGAAACCAAGTGATGGGAAAAAAGGAGCTTCTCTTGGAGGGCAGATGGAGTGGATAAATGTCTTTGTGTGCTGGGCTATTGGCAGATGGGGTAAATATAACCCTATCATCTTGGGTTTGATTTGAGATTAATTGGCAAGGCGGAATGAAAGGTCAAGGTAATTGAATGATGGCCAGCCTCCACCTGTTCTCCTCCCGTGTTTGTCTTCTTGGCCAGAGAGCTGAAATGTCAGCATCTGACTGCCAGCAATCCATTCACATCCCTAATATGGTGGTGGTGGTGGGGGGGGGGGGTTGCTGAGGATAGGGATGATTGTTGCAATGATGCTTAGTAACGATGGAAATCGATATAAAGGATGCTCAAGTCTTGACATTCTCATCCTGGCTTTATACTGAAAGGTAGATTCAATCAGTAAGAGAGTGAGAGATTAAAAAAATCAAAGTCTTGAAGCTAAGAAAGTTATTCTAATTTACAATCAATACACAGGACTTGATTTAATCATAGTTTGATTGCAACATGAGAGAGAGAGAGTATATGTTTTCTAACCAATGTGCGACTGCAGGGTAAAAAAGAAGGAACTAAGAGTAATCAAGTCACCAAGCACTTCCATCACAAATACATGGGCAGTGCTGAGTGATTGGTGTTCAATTTTGGAAATAAATGTCAATTTGTATTCATCCATCCATTATCGGAACCGCTTGTCCTGCTCTCAGGGTCGCGGGGATGCTGGAGCCTATCCCAGCAGTCATTGGGCGGCAGGCGAGGAGACACCCTGCAATCACAATGAAATCTGTCTTGTGAATAAAATAAACGGAAATAGCCATTTAACCTAAAATGACATTTAAAAGGCCCAGATGCTATAAAGATACCATCTGTACCTGTTCTTTTATACAGATCAGACCTACAGTCATCCTGATGCACCTTTGAGTGAAGCTAATATTGCTCAAGTGTTTTTATTTTTTATTTTTTTGCAAGGTTTTGCATTTTCTTTTATGATGTGTGCAAGTAATGATAAAATATACTGTTCCAGTCCTCATTTGTGATTGGTGGTGTAGTTTTTGAATTCATTTTTTGAACCATCGGGTAATCACTGTGACCACATATACATATCAGGAACACTACTTCCGTACATGAAATGAAATGAAATATCGTTTCCCCCAGCCCTGTATTATATTACTGTATATTTAATAATGGTGAGCTAACCTAATAGAATCACGAGTCATACCGGTACTAGAGCCATATTTTTAGGAAGAAGAATATTTCTTGTTTTTCAGTTTTGATCTCAGAGAAAATGCATGAGAATTGGCTTTTATCTAATGTGTTGCTGTCATTTTATAAATAAGATGGGCCACACCAGCATCCCATTATCTCAGCTACTTAACACATACTTTGTTGGCTCACGTCCTAGTTTCCAGTCTTGCTGAAGTGCGGGTCTTCTCCTCTTTCTCCCCTTCCTGCTTCCCATCAGATTCTTATATAAAAAAGTAATACCTGCCAGTAAGCATCATTTCAAGACATAGGCTCCATGAGACAATACTGCACAGGAATCCTTGCACAGCGGACGTGATACCTAACAAGGCCGTGCACTGTTTTTCTTCTTTCAATTAATTTCTTTATTCACTGTTTTATTTATTTTTGCATTTTTATCAAACTTTGATTCACCTCTTATATTGCAGCCCTTGGCTTTATGTGTCAAAATAGTTCAGTACCTCGGGTGTCAAGGTAGCATAGCGGTCTATTCTATTGCCTACCGACACAGGAATCGTCTGTTCGAATCCCTGTGTTACCTCCGGCTTGGTCAGGGGTCCCTACAGACACAATTGGCCGTGTCTGCGGTTGGGAAGCCGAATATGGGTATGTGTCCTGGTCACTGCACTAGCGCCTCTTCTGGTCAGTCGGGGCGCCTGTTGAGGGGGAGGGGGAACTGGGGGGAATAGCGTGATCCTCCCACGTGCTACGTCCCCCCTGGCGAAACTCCTCACTATGGGGTGAAAAGAAGCGGCTGGCGACTCCACCTTTATCAGAGAAGGCATGTGGTAGTCTGCAGCCCTCCCCGGATCGGCAGAGGGGGTGGAGCAGCGACCGGGACGGCATGGAAGAGTGGGGTAATTGGCCAGATACAATTGTGGAGAAAAAGGGGGGAAAAAGCCACAAAAAGAAAGAAAATAGTTCAGTACCTTTAAATTTAATTGACACTGTTTTTGTTTGGTTCCACAGAAGAAAGAATGGACGTGGGACGAAAGCAAGATGATGGTGATGCAGGACCCCATTTACAGGTAAGAGGATGGGGACGTTTGAGGGTGGAACTGTTTGTGGTTGAGATTACAGAATCCCTTTCCCAAGGAGATACCAGAATGGGTATGCGGCATTCAAATGGATTTCAGCTTTGCTGATCAAAAACAGGCGGTGTTTATGCATAAACATATCTCATATGAGGGCATGGGAACGCTGACACATCTTTAATTGGGCCGTAAGAAAACAGTGAAGGGGTGGGAATGGACCCACACCATCTGGGCTCAGACCAACTGTGGCATCATACGTTCGGATCCCACCCAGAACCTCTACTGCACATCTTTGCCTCTTTATCTTTACCTTTCGTTTGAAATGAAACGACAGCATGTTTATAGCGCTTTTTATTTCAAGGACATGAAGCCATTTACGTGAAATGACTGTGTCACATGATGGGATAGGACAACGTTTGGCAATACTTGTCTTGTCTCAGCTGTCCTACATTTGCCATTAAGATAATCTTAAAAGAACAAATGGGGAGGGAGGGGGGCAGAAAAACTACATTGAACTCATTTTATAGTTGTAATTTGAGAGAAAGCAATATCTGTGCAAAGCTGAAGTGTAGGCATTTTCAAACATAAACTGGAACAAACTCAAATGTCAAATACAGTAGTTGCCAGGATATGAGCTGACACTGATAACCTCATACTGTTTGTTTTGGAGCACAATAATGGGAAATACTGATTAAAAGAAAAATCTTAATCCACACATTAAGGAAATTAAGTTCAAAAAGACTATTATGATTTTATCAAGGATTCTACATTTCCAGCTAACCTTGAAAAAAAAATACCATGTTGTCTTGCGGTACAATTTTGTGCACAACTAGGTGTCACATTTTATTCTTCTTCTTTATTTTTTATTTTTTTGCAATTGTGGATACCTGATTTAATAACAAAACTCTGTCATAGTCATAGTTTGACACTAAGTTCATGTCTTACAGCCTTTGTCCTTGGTGGTTTTCTCAGTAGCAGCTTGTGTGGAGGCACCTCATTAGTTCCAGGTGGATGGGGTCAAATCACTGTGGCCCCAACAGTCCTCCCATGTGGGTATTGGGGTGCAGTGAGCGGATTTTGATCGTGGAGTCGATTGTGAGGGTTCCAATTCAGACTGATCCCTGATTTGACTGCTTAGGGTGTGACGGCTTTAATTTCACAAGTCATTACTGACCACCAGAGCCTTCTGAGCAAGTCCAAAACCTTCGACTGCAGACAGCCGTTTGCTAAAAAGTGTGTGCATGCTGGCACACCATTGTGCATTTCAGTCCGTTTCTGATGTCTATGAGTAACTCCCTCGGTATGTAGTAGGCCTTTTTAAATGTGTCTGTGTGTAAGTATGATGCGTGGAACGGGAAGCAAACGTCCCAACCCAAACCAAGATGGCTGCCAGTCCAGTCCTTTTGTTTGTTTGCCTACATGTGAGCTCTGAATTTTATGTGTTTTATACTGATAATCCAGCCTAGGAAAGTGACTTTTTACATCCACCGGAGAGGTGCACACCTGACTCTCTTTTGGCTTCTTACAACAACCCAAAAGGGAGATAATCTTACTGATTTTGGGATGTTGAAACCGTGTGACTACAGGTTGCATTGGACCGAATAGGCCCGATTTTTTTGATAAAATAACTTTCTCTACCTACTGAGAAACTGACTTTTTACTAGGGATGGGTACTGAAAGCCAGTATTAAACATGGACCGGTGCTAAATTATTAAAGACCATAGTATTGATAAGCTCTGACGTAAACAGTTCTGCTACCGGTATTGGAGAAATTAAGAAAATAGATTTCCTCTTTATTTAGGCTACATAAACGTTATCTTGCATATCTTGCGTCATCTCTCTCTCTCTCTCTCTCTCTCTCTCTCTCTCTCTCTCTCTCTCTCTCTCTCTCTCTCCCTCCCTCTGGGTGTGTCTGTCTGTCTCCAACTGAAAATTCTTTGCTGACAGCAATGTTGTAAGTGAAAATCAGTCTGGCTTTAGATCAGGTCATAGTACCATAACAGCAGCTCTATGTTGGTAATGATATTATCAATGCCTTCGACAGAAAGCAGCACTGTGCGGCCCTGTTTGTCGATTTGATTCTGTTGACCATGAGCTGCTGTTAGGCAGACTCGGTGATATTGGTAGGTGACAAGCCTATAGAGTGGTTCAGAAACTACCTTGCAGATAGAACCCAGTGTGTATATATACAGGTGGTCACAAGTTAAACTGATGGAGAGCTCTAAGCGAGTCACCCAAGGTCCAGTTTTAGCCCCCGTCTTATTTTCTATTTTTATAAATAACATTGGGAAGGACATGCTTACAGCTAAAGTGCGTCTTTATGCAGATGATACAGTAGTCTACTCAGTTGCCGCTTCTCCGGGTCAGGCTGTTGATGAGCTCCAGACTGCCTGTCAACAGCGGCAGTTCTTGTTGTATGGTCTAAAGTTGGTTCTTAAAGTGATACTGACATCAAAATCTGAAAATTCCTATTGATAGGCTGTGTTCCCAGTTGGAATGTGACCACGGAGAAATTCAGTGGCCAAAACAGCACGTCTGCGGCCACTCGAGAGAGATCTGTGATTGACTGTAGATGGTGTCCAATGACAAATTGTGCCGGTGGATCTGCAGACACCAGTCAATTTGCATATAGGGTTACACAGCCCTCTATACCACGTATGAGAGCTGTGGACAACTGGATCCATGTCAAACGTCACCGCGCTACCTCTCATGTTTAGAACCCTAAAATAAAAACCTTATATCCACGTACCTGTGTGTTATTGTTGTTTGTAACAGATTTTGAGTTATGAAGTCAAAATACTCACCGAATTGGGATATCAATCGACGTTTATCGGTCAGTTACCGTGTCGGCGGACATGAGCGGTATGAGCGGCAGCGGTAGCACGGTGACGTTTGACATGGATCCACCCACCCAGGAAGACAGTAGCCAGTAGCTTTGAATTCATAAAACCACATCTATTCTCGGCTATGATTCAAACTCCCAGTGTTAAAAAATGTGTTCAGAAAGGGCATGTCAGTCTCTCTTTAATGCTAAGAAAACTAAATTCATGATTTTTCCAGAGCTCACTCCCAGATCTCAGATAATGTTAGCATTCATACTTTAGTAGGGGACTCAATTTGAAAGAATATTATCCTGCAAGTACTTGGGTATTTGAGTGGATGACAGGCTTTCTTTTAGAGTGCATATTGGGAACGTAGTGAAGAGACTGAAGGTTAGGCTGGATTTTTTTTTTTTTTATCATCGAAAATAGGGTCTGCCTTAAGTTAGCAGTTAGGAAAACACTTGTTCAGGCTATGTTCCTAAGTGTTCTAGACTATAGGGGCATTATTTACATGCATGCTGCCTCCTCTACACTTCACTGCCTAGACTCTGTGCATCACAGTTCTTTACGTTTTATATCCAACTCGTTGTCCCATTGTGTACTTTATGATCTGGTTTCCTGGCCTTCATTAAACCTAAGGAGGCCGCAGCATTGGTGTGTTTTGATTTACATAGCCGTACTGGGTAACCTCCCTTCTTATCTGTGCAATCTCCTATCACTCAACAACAGCTGTTGGGCTTTTCGCTCCACTAGATGGCTGCTCTGCCAGATAGCCACGATTCGCTCAGAACTTGGTAGAACGGCGTCCTCCTATTTTGCGGCCCCGGTCATGGAATAACCTTCAGAACATACTACAGCTTAATGATGTTGTCTCCCGGGGAGAGTTCGAAGCTCTGCTAAAAAAAAAAAAAAAAAAAACTGTAACTGAAGAGTGCAATTGGTATTCCCAAGCTGGATTTGGTATTGTGTATCTGTTATCCCCTGTCTGTTTTTAATGTGCTTCAGTTTTTTTTTTAATTGTCCCTTGTCTGTTTTTGTCATGCTCTATTTTATAATTTTTGCAACCTTCTAATGGTGTCCTATCTGGGCTAGGTCTTCTTTGAAAAGAGAAGCTTTAATCTCAGGGGCTCCCTGGTTAAATAAAGTTTAAAAAAAATAAAGTAGATCTGCACGTAACTGTGTGTCTGGTAATGCACGTGTGTTTGGTTGTGTGTGTGTTTATCAGTTGACCTTTTTCCCCCCTGTTTATACGTGCACTCTTGACTCCGACGTGGAGGTCTTATATTTGCGTGTGTTTTGCAAGCATTTACCTTCAGTACTTTATACGTATACATCGGTTCTTCTGTGTGATTGGAGTCCAGATCAGAAGATCGTCCCCGGATGACCGGCTGACCAGTGGAGCCGCTGGGCCGGGATCATAGCGGGAATCTTGTTTGATGGCATGGTGAAGACGCGTGTCACACATGCTACACCTGCCGCAGGCGTAGAGGGAGCTGGTGAGGATTAGAGGCTCGGACAGATTTGTTGAGAAATGAAAAATATACAGTACTATCTACATCTGCTGTAGTAATCACTTCAGCACACACGGGAACGCAACACACGGTCACAGAGAGGCTGTTAAAACCAGCGAGGGGGGGCGTGACAAAGCTGCCAAAGAACACTCGGATCCTATAGAGGGAAAGTTGAAAGCTGGTTGCGTTAGCACCACGTGTAGCCTTTGCTTTGCTCCACAGGAGTCCCACATTCCTTACACACACACTACACACACACACACACACACTACACCAGCAGTGGAGTACAGCTCGATAATGCCACAAAGAGCCTAGTTGGGGATGCAGGTTTTGAAAATGGTTCTGTCAGAAAGATGGATTTTGCCTGGCTGTTATTGTAAGCGCCGCTCTGCTCGGGAAGTCTGATAGATGCCTTAGCATGTCCTGCACTCCTGAGCCTGCGTAGCTTTGCTTTGAGCGTTTTACATACTGAAAACGAGTCCCCCGTAAAACCGCCGTGACGAACTGTGATTCGCTTTTGCATATCCGTCAGTGAATTTACATTTACTGTGCATGCACAAATCACCGCGGTTACCTTGAACGTTCCTAAAAGAAAGTCGGCAGTTTATTTGACATTTTTGCGTGGTCTGAGGAAATGCGATTTCCTCCAGTAACCGGAGTTTCATTGGAGTTATTTGACGCTGAGGCTAATTGGCTCGGAAGCAGAAACGATGCCGACATACCCGAGATGGACTTTGAATTTAGGGATTGCACAGATATTGATGCACATTCCAGCGAAGCCAGTTGATCTGGCTAAGAGAACAACTCTGATGGTTAAGTGGAAAAACCTCAGAGTTGCTGCTGAAGTGTATATTTTTAACTTGGTGACACTTAATAGTGATACTGGTAATATTGGTTGTTTGATTGCTTAGCCTCCCAGAGAGCTATTCACAGTGAAATAGTCAACAGCGCTATTAGCACCTTCCCCTCTTCTCAAACAAGCAAACAAACAAACAGACAAAAAAAAACATGGTTGTTTTGGGGAGTTTTCGCTATTGATGTTGTAGCACCTGTTAGTAAAAGTCCTCTAGGAGTTTGGTCTGTCAACTCAGCACGACCTGTCTTATCCCTACAGACACCACCAAAATGAGATGAAATTGAAATTAAATTATGTTTTAGTTATGCCAGTGATAGAAAGCATCAGAAAGGACATTATTTTGCATATAAATCTTCAGGTTTGAAACTTGTAGTGAATTGATGTTCATAGTAAAGCGACTTTTCACCCTCAATAAATTGTAGTTTGAAATACATTTGGCTGGTTGTGTTAGCTTTGGTCCCAGAGGGGGGAACTGTTTACTGCTGAGCTGACGGCACACCAGCCACAATAGCTGCTAAACCTGGTTTGTAGTCCCAGAAAATCAGAGTCAACAGGTCTGTTTCTCACTGCCGCCTACATCCAACTACGTCATAGCACTGTTCTACTGGAATACTGACTGTCCAATGGAGTCACCACATCATCATCATCATCATCATCATCCCAAATGGATGAAATAACAAGTAAGCGATGGTGAAAAGTCACACATTTTAACGGGATCATTCACCTTTTTTTTTGTCATTTATCAAGTTTTTCTTATTTTTTACCCCTTTTCCTCCCAGTGGGGCACATCTGATTCCCTGTTCTCCTAAGGTTCCATCACTGCAGAATCTACCTAGTGTTTGGGGAGGTTGTAGCTCATAAAAGGCCTCCTCCGCCAGCCGCCCACTGCAGGTTTCTCTGAGGGGCTATAATACATGCCAAGGCTCACTCTGTTTACCCCAGACCCCCCGTAAGGGGTTCCACAGAGATGCTCCACCACCTGTAGGAGATGCTAATTGCAATGGAGGGACATGTTACTCCTACTGGCTCCCAACCCACATGGAAACTGGCAGTCATGTTCCCTGTGATGCTCCCTGCGATGCCCGGCCGAGCTGGAGGCGACAGTGAAAATGGAAACATGAAGTTGTTGAGATGCGAGTGAACCAATCTGCTGTGCCACCCAGACCCCAATACCCCCATTCAGTCATTTGTCGTTTTCAGTTTTTTTCCCCATGAGTACGGTTATTATTTTTTATTTTTTGGAAAAATGCCTTCTTGAAGGACGTTGTCGCGTGATGAAAGAGAAAAATAGCTAGTATAGAGGGTTTGCACTGAATATACACAAAAAAACCCCTCAACATTACATACAGACATTCAAAGTTACGTATGTCTTATACCGAAACACTCTATGGAGAAGATCAAATGAATGTAATTAAACGAATGATGTGAATCATTACAGGCCCATAGTTTCCTGTTGCCTGGGGTATTTCCCAGCGGGCATGAAATGAGGATATGAATGAGACCTTTTGTTCAACATTTGCATTAATATTCCTGCTTATTTCTTTTTACATGTCATATCCACACTCCCAGATGAAGGGAACACAAAAGCTCATCCGAGTGGGAAAATCCGAGTCATTTTGACTCTTAAATGCTCTTAAGTGAGATTCTCATTTGGAAAGAGAATAGACGGCACGCGTCGAGGGCATTTATGAGGATTTAGCGCCGCATGTTTGATTTTCTTACAGTCATTGGCTTTGATCTCCATCTCTGAGTGTGTGTGCATTACTGGGACAGCCAGCCCTCAGTGATTGGGGCTGTCTGGTACGCTACAATATCAACACTGGCAGGGGTTGCATGAAAAGTCTCTTTTGAGAGAGACAGAGAGAGAGAGAGAGAGCTTCGATGTGAATCACAGTGTGCACATCTAAGTCACGAATGAATTTAAATAACAGCACTTTTCTCAGGTGAGTGATCTGCCACTAAGATGAACTCTGCCCAGATGTCAGCCTTAAACTTGAGATTGCTGTTGCCCAGCAACCAGAGGTGCGTCTTTTGTTCTCCCGCGGATGGCCCGGGTTGCATATCCGGGGAAAACAGTTCTTCCCCCCCCACAGCTTTTCAGCTGAAGATCCTCAGTGTTCTGTCGGTCAGCTGATGATCTTGAAGGAGGCTAAGTTACAGTGCGTTGACTGTTAAAGTCATCCATCCATTATCTGAACCGCTTATCCTGCTCTCAGGGTCGCGGGGATGCTGGAGCCTATTCCAGCAGTCATTGGGTGGCAGGCGGGGAGGCACCCCGGACAGGCCGCCAGGCCATCACAGGGCACACACACACACACACACACACACATACACACACACACACACACATTCATACCTGGGGACAATTTAGTACGGCCAATTCACCCGACTTAATGTCTTTGGACTGTGGGAGGAAACCGGCGCCTCTGGAGGAAAGCCACGCAGACATGAGGAGAACATGCAAACTCCACACACAGGACGACCCGGGATGACCCACCAAGGTTGGACTACCCCGGGGCTCGACCCAGGACCTTTCTGACTAGACTAGCTTGGTCTAGTCAGAAAGGCACGAACTGAGGAAGCCTCTTGGATGAGAGGCGAAACATCTTCACGGATATATACCAAGTCCAGTTGCACTTGATTCAACTCCTTTGGATAACCATGACCTGGATGAATGAGAACATTCACAGACAAATCCAGTGATCTTTTTAAGAATAGCCAGTATCCAACCCCAGTAAAGATTTATTTTATTACATTCCCAGAACATATGAATAAGGTTACCTGTCTCTGTTTTGCATCTCGGGCAGAGATCTGAAATTGAGTCATTTATCTTATGGAGTCTTTCTGGTGTAAAATAGGTTCTGTGAATAATGTTGAACTGCAAAAGTTTATGGCGGCTGTTACATGAGAAGGTAAGTGCCTTCTCACAAAGCAATTCCCATTCGTTTTTTTCAAAGGTATAATTTAGGTCTTGCTCCCATTTTATCCTATTGTTTAGGGGTTTAGCCTCTGTGTGGGCCAAGATTCTATTATAAGTTAAGGATAAGATGCCTTTGGGTTGTATGATACCTTGTAGAATATCATCGATTGGGGGGGGGCTTTAGTAAAGTGGAGTTTTCCCCCTGACGTGTGCTGATATAGTGTCTAATCTGCAAGTACTTGAAGAAATGAGTAGTAGGGAGGTGGAGGGCTCTAAATAGCTTTTCAAAGGTCATAAGAGTTTTATTCTCATAAAGGTCCCCAAATTTTTAATTCCCCAAATGAACCATATCTTGGTTATGCCATCTCTAAGTGCATTTGGTAAAGCAGGGTTAGTGTGGAAGGGAGTATTACTGTGGAGTGCAAAGACACTATTAAGATGTGTCTGAATGTCAAACCAAATTCTGGCTGTGTGTTTGATAAATGGGTTATCAATATCATTTTTCAGAGTATGAAATGACTGGATAAAAGAGATGCCGGCCAATGGCACGGCTGATGTATGGCACTGTTCTATTTGTTTCCAAGCTGGGGGGGTTAACGAGCTCTGTCTGCCAGAGCCATAATGGCCTGAACTGAGCCGCCCAATAATACAGCTGAAAGTCAGGGAGTTTCAATCCTCCATGCTGGGGGGGGGTATTATAAAGGGTTTTTATTTTTATTCTAGGGACCTTCCTCCTTCAGATGAGTGTTGATATTATCCTTTGCAGTTTTTTGAAGAATTTCTTATGTATAGGTATGGGGAGGGATTGAAACAAGTCAAGAAATTGAGGTAGGATGTTCATCTTGATACAGTTCACTTGTCCAAGCAAAGAAATTGGCAACTGCATCCATCTGTCCAGGTCATTCTGCAGCTTTTTAAGCAGTAAATCATGGTTTAGGGAGAAAATTTTATCTAATTGGTTAAGGAGCTTTAAGCCCAAGTATATTATGAAGTGAGGGTTTCACTGAAAGGGAAAGTTGGTCCTAGAGGTCTTTTCAGCTAAAGAATTAAGGGGCATGGCCACATGTTTTTGTGCATTAACCTTATATCTGGAAATCACACCATAGTTAAGCAAGACATCCATGACGGCAGGCATGGATGAATCTAAGTCAGAAAGAAACAAAATTATGTCATCCGCATACAGAGAGATGACGTTTCTTGCCCCCCACTACGACCCCAGGGATAGATTTGTGTGACCTCACTGCAATAGCAAGAGGTTCATTTGCTAGTGTGAAGAATAGGTGGGAGAGGGGACAACCCTGTCTGGTGCCGCATGATAGGGGAAAAGGTGGCGATATAACAGTATTGGTCTGTATTCTGGCAGAAGGGTTAAGATACAGCATGTGTATCAACCTTAGTATATATGGGCCGAAATTCATTCTGCGAAATACCGCAAAGAGAAAGTGCCACTCTACACTGTCAAAAGCCTTCTCCGCATCTAGTGAGATAGCTATGATCAGTTTGTCCATGGATTTGGCGCAGTGCAGTATGTTAAGGAATCTCCTTACGT
Organism: Lampris megalopsis; assembly: GCA_022114975.2. Classification (NCBI taxonomy): domain Eukaryota; kingdom Metazoa; phylum Chordata; class Actinopteri; order Lampriformes; family Lampridae; genus Lampris; species Lampris megalopsis. The sequence continues at coordinate 96,344 of JAJHIY020001623.1, read as the reverse complement.
TGTCTGTTAAGGAACGATTCTGTATGAATCCAGTCTGGTCTGTACTGATGAGTGTAGGAATTACTCTCACAAACCGAGTGGCTATAATTTTAGTTAATATTGTATATTCAGATGACAAAAGTGAGATTGGCCTATATGATTTGCACAGATTAGGGTCCTTCCCTGATTTTGGTAAAACTATAATAAGGGCCTCCTCCAGGGTTTCAGGTAACTGGTTCTTTACTATGGAATGATTGATAATGCCTAGAAGAGGGTCTATTAATTTATTGGCAAATGTTTTGAGGAAATCTATCGAGAATCCATCAGGCCCTGGAGCTTTACCCGAGGGCAATTGCGCCATAGCGTCTAACACCTCTTGTTAGGTTATCTCACAATCGGGATCTCCTTTCATTGTTTCTAATAGTTTAGCGATATCTAAATGGTCTAGAAATTCAGACATGTCCTGTGTCTTCTCAGCCTGCGGGGAATAAAGAGATTTGTAGAAGTCTAAGAAGATTTGATTTATGTGCGTTGGGTTGCGGACTAACTCCCCGCTGTCACACCGCTTAATGGCCGGAATACATCTAGCCGCCTCCTCCCTTCTTATCTGCCATGCTAACAATTTCTCTGCTTTATTGCCTCGTTCATAATAGTGTTTTTTCAACTGAGCCATCGCATTCTCCACCCCCAGTGTAGTAATAGCGTTGTATTCTGACTTTTTGAATCAACTGATCTAAAATTGCCTGTGATTGTGTCCGAAAGTGTTGCTTTTCAAGTTCTTTGATGTCCCTCTCTAAAGAGTTTAGACTGGATCGATAGCTTTTTTTTCCAGGAAGAGTAACTAACCTCTTATATAAGCTTTGGGGGCCTCCCAAATGATAGATGGAGAAGCAGAATTTTTGTTTGACATATTAAGTACCAGTCCAGGTGTTCATTAATTATTTTGATAAAGGCCCTGTCATTGACTAGGTGGTTGGGGAATCTCCAGCGTTTAGAGTTTGTATGGGGGTCCTTAATAGCCGTTTGAAGCAAAAGGGGCACATGGTCTGAGTGTGTCTTGGCTAAATATTCACAGGATGAGACAAGGTGGATTTTTGCTGTGTGGCTAAAGAAGGTATCAATCCTAGAGTAGCTGTTGTGCATATGTGAGTAGAAGCTATATTCATGTTGAGATTTATGTCCTTCCCGCCAAATATCGAATAAAGACAGGTCTAAAAGTTTTTTTAGTTTTTTTTTTTTTAAGGGCTTTAGGTGCTGAAGTTAAAGGTCTAGGAGTGGAGGAGGACCTGTCCATAATGGGGTCTATTACTAGATTGAGCTTGCCACCAATTACAAGCTCCACGGGGGTGCATGACACTTAAAGGAAGAGATTCACATAGAACTTAGGGTCGTCTTGGTTTGGGCCATAGATGTTAAGCATAGTGATCAACTGATCTTCAGTATGCCCCCTGAGTAAAATATATCTGCCCTCCCTATCCTTCTCAACCTGTTCTGCTTGGAAGGGAACCCCTTTTCTTATCAGAATAGCCACCCCTCTTGCAAGAGAGGTAAAAGAGGAATAAAAATATTTGGCCTTGCCATTGTTTCCCCAATTTGCAGTGCTCTATGCCATTTAGGTGAGACTCTTGTAGATAAACCACATCGATTTTATGCCTTCTGGGGAAGCAGAGAATTTTATGTTGGTTGGTTAAGTCCATTAGTGTTCCAGCTTAAAAATTATATGTTGTGTTTTGATATAAATTTTGTAAATATATACTGCTGTGAAAAAATAAGTAATTAAAAAAAAACATGTTATGGCTGCGCACATGTGGTTGTTATGGCTACAGTTGGTAGGTCACAGCAACTACAATTATAGCATAACTGAAAACATGGGTTGGCTGTACCATGAGGGGAAGCTTGAGTAAAAAAAATGAAGAATGAAAATAAATAAAAAACAAGAATAAGTACAAGAATATTGGTGAGTCAAGTTCAAATAAAAATTGCCGTCTGCTACCCACCCTCTCCCCCTCAAAACTCACCCACCCCTTAAGAATGGAAACTGGCCTATATTTCTTCCCATTGTCATGCGTAGTAACAACATACACTACCCTAGCGGGTGAAACCAAGCTGCCTAAAAACTAAATCGGAGTATTTATTAACCAAGTAGGGATAACTCAACAACCGAGCAACAACAAAGGAACAGCCAATTAAGAAACACTTACAATGCGTCCATGATGTCCAAAGGACACCACAAGGAGTCCGTGACAATCGTGGTATCAAGCCAGCACTTCCGGATGGTGTTTCTCCAAGGAATGCTCTGCAGACACCGGAGAGGAAAAGGTGCGTCTGTCCTCAGGTAGATCCATGACCAGATTAGTAGGATGAAGGAAATGTTCTTGTCATGCAGTTTTTTCTTTATCGGTGTGAAGGCCTTCCTTTTCTTGCAGAGGACAGTGGACATATCTCTGAATATCATAATATCGGCGTTACCATACTGGAGTGATTTTTTTTCCTCTCTCTTTTGTGCCGGATTTTCGTCACGTCTGTAAAGCGAAGCAGGTGGATCACTGGGGCCCGAGGTCGTCCGCCTTCATCGGGACGCCGCTGGAGTGTACAGTGAGCCCACTCCATCTCAAATGAGTCCCCGGTCTCTAGGCCAGTGTTTCTCAACCGGGGGTCCGCGGACCCCTAGTGGTCCGTGGTGTAATTGCAAGGGGTCCGTGAAAATAAAATATCTTTAAAAAAAAGATCCTATGACATTTATAGAAATAGGATTATTTTACTCAAATGTGACTGAGACCTTTATCGACCTAAACTATAAAGGGTAACAGGACTTTTTTCTCTAATTACATCTGTTTCACAAGTGTAATTATTGTATTTTAATAAGAGATCTCGCTCCCGTTTGCATTGTTAAAAGTTACTGCATAAGAATTCTGTTGTTACATATATCTGAAAGTTACTGCATAAGAATTCTGTTGTTACATATATCTGAAAGTTACTGAATACATATTCTGTTTTGTTACACATATCTGAAAGTTACTGAATACATATTCTGTTTTGTTACATATATCTGAAAGTTACTGCATAAGAATTCTGTCTAAGTTACAACTGAAAGCTCTTATTTTTGCCCCACAAGAGTGAATAAATGCTATAATGCAATTTAAAATGCAGTTTCTACTGTTTCTATCAAATTGCAACCCCCCTCCCCCAAGATCAGGTGGAGGGGTCCTCAGGGTAGATCAAAAATACGCAGGGGGTCCAGGACCCCAAAAAGGTTGAGAACCACTGCTCTAGACCTAGTATTTTCAGGAGCCATTCTTGTAGGAAGACGATTGCGTTTTTCCCCTCAACTCCTTCTGGAAAGCCAACCAGCCATAAATTTTACCCTCTCGCCGTGTTTTCCAAATCATCAAGCGTTTCTTTTAGATCGTTAATGTCTCCATCTGTCTTTTTTTTTTTTGTAGTCATCGAGATCTTGGTTTACGAAGTCGAGGCTATCCGTGTAGCTCTCCTGCTTGTCTTCGATCTCTTTAGCACGTTGCCCCAGTGCACGATTCTCGCTGATAAGTGTTTCCACCGACTCCGATCTAACATTCAACTTGTGGTCCAACAAGGTTTGAATTTTGTTAATCACTTTGTCCATTTCCTCAAGAAACCATGTCAGCGGGGCTTCAGTATTAGTTTTGGTCAGGCTAATGCTAGCCGTACTCGGTTTGTCTTTCTGCTTTTGTCTTCCTTTGTCGCTGCTTCAGCATTTTTCGGGGACATATCCAATATAGTGGTGCTATATCCAGTATAATGGTGTTATATCCAGTATGATGGTGTTATATCCAGTATAATGGTGTTATATCCAATATAATGGTGTTATATCCAGTATAATGGTGTTATATCCAGTATAATGGTGTTATATCCAGTATAATGGTGTTATATCCAATATAATGGTGTTATATCCAGTATAATGGTGTTATATCCAGTATAATGGTGTTATATCCAGTATAATGGTGTTATATCCAGTATAATGGTATAAGGCAGCAGTAGTTGTTTCTGTACTTGCATTGCATGGAAAGGGGTTAAAATAAAGGATTAGAATAGGAACTGGTTTCACTGCATCCACCCTCTACGCCGCCATCTTTGTCAATCCTGCGTCTTCCTCTTGATTCTGAATCAGACGCTCAAGCATGTAGGGCTGCACTATGCTGATTGTCCCTTGTGCCATTGCTGCATGTGGGTCCGCAGTATTACCATGCCAGCGTACGCCTGTGGTGCACCAAGTAGGCAGAGTTTACAGAACATTTCAATGGTGTGTCAGCCGGCACACATGCCGGATGCCCCACTCAGTTCAAGCGGCGAAAGCAGCGTGTACGCCACACGGCTGATACAAACACAACAGGGCAAGTCTTGATGCCAAGCAACAAGGCCATCTTAAATTGATAAATAAAATCGGTGTATTTGCTTAATGCATTGCATCGTTGTGGCGTCAATATCTCAACAATTAATGACACAAAAAACCATGATCACTCTGACAGATCCATGCTTTGCTTAAGGTGATGCCTCCCTCCCGCTGGCGAATATTTTCCCCTCCATTTAAGAGCTATGCTCCTCCCTGGACGCTCGTCATCACTTCTCGCCGGATTGTGTCCCGGCTGTAGGAAAAGGAGCGCACCCTGTGATTGTTGCCGTGAAAGATTGTTTGACAAAGGTGGATCCAGGGAGATGTCAATCAAAATGTGATCGGCCACGCCTACACAGTATTGAGAAATGGTCTAAACAACAAGTCAAGTAAAATTTATTTGTAATGCCCAATATCACAAATTACGAATTTGCCTCAGGGGAGGGCTTTACAGCAATACAACATCCTGTCCTTAGACCCTCGCATCAAATAAGGAACAACTCCCTAAAAAAACCCTTTTAACAGGAAGAAAAGATTGAAAGAAACCTCAGGGGGAGCAAGAGAGGAGGGATCTCTCTCCCAAGACGGACCGATGTGCAGTGAATGTTGTGTGTACATAATTTACTTAATACTACATTGAAAGAGGATAACAGAATTATAATGGAATTATAAGACATATATGAAGAATAGGATGGGGAAGATGCAAGCAGTGTCCAGACGCCAGAAGAACAGCCCAGGACCTGAGCCGCATGACCACCATCACGATGTAGACCCGACAGAAGGACAGACTACACATGAAGACAGGGGAGACTCTCATCACACCATTCACATACACGGGAGAGAGAAGAGGCAAGAAAAGACATTGGTCACACATTGGAGAGAAAAAGATATAACACTGAAACAGGTACAAGATATACGTATAAAGAATATGATGAGGATACCAAGCAGTGTCCAGGTGGCGACCACCATCAGCATGGAGACCTGGCAGGAGGACAGACTACACACGGGAGACTCACATCACACCATTCACATACATGGGAGAAGAGATAGAAGATGTCATTCAGAGAGAGAAAAGATGCGAGAGAAGAGAACATTTTGCAATAGTCAATGATCTCTATGCTCGTCGGCAGAACAGTGGTTGGTAAATTCAGTGAGACAGAAACCGACCCACCATGCAGTACAGGTCGTGAAGTACTCAATTTAAAGGCAAATATGAGATTTAAGTTTGGATTTAAAGGACTCAGCAGACTCTGATTGTCTGATGGCAGCAGGCAGGTTATTCCACAAGAACGGGGCCCGATAGGAAAAGGCCCTGCTGCCACCAGCTGACTTCTTTTTAACTTTGGGTACACACAGAAGCCCTGTATTTTGAGGGCGAAGAGCTCGAGATGGAATGTACGGTTTAAGGAGATCAGACAGGTAGGATTGGGCAAATCCATTTGGGATGGAACAGTGAAAGGAGGCAGGAATTGGTGTAATTTGGTCAAATTTTCTTGTTTTAGTTAGGATTCTAGCTGCAGCATTCTGAGCCATCTGAAGACTTTTAGGACTAGCATGTGGCAGACCTGGAAACAGGACATTACAGTAATCAAGTCTGGATGAAACAAATGCACGTATTAGAGTCTCTGCATCAGCCATGGACAGGAAAGACTGAATTTTAGCTATGTTAAGTAATAGAAAAAAGGCAGTCTTGGTGATTTCTTTAATGTGCTTATCAAAGGAAAGGCTGGGATCAAACATAACACCAAGATTTTTGGCTGCCCCACTTTGTGAAACCACAGAGTTGTCGGTTGTTACTTGATCAAATTGGCGCCTATGCCTAGCAGGGCCAATGACCAGCATCTCGGTTTTATTCAAATTTAAAAGCAGGAAATTTAGTGACATCCAATTGTTCACAGCAGCTAAGCAGACCTCCAAATTAGTCATTTGAGTACGATCATCAGCCCTAATAGACACATACAGCTGAGCATCATCTGCATAGCAATGGAAATTAATTCCAGCAAAATGAGCTGTTTTTTAACTAGGTTTTGTAATAGTTATGAACACTTATTTTTTTCTTTTAAATTTATTTCCAGTTTTTCCCCTTATCCCACCCGATTAACCCAATGGCATATGGCCGGATCTCTTGTCGAATAACTCCCCTGGCGGCTCACGTTTCCACAGGAAGGAGATAGTCGTAACACCCGCTTCCGTCAAACTCGTGTCGGCTGCTCTCGCTAGTTTACACGCTGAAACCTCGCATGGATTGCATCACCTTCAGGCCGCGAAGGAGGCGTAGGGAGAATGCTTTCAGTTGCTTGGCTGCAGGCGCCCGGATGGGCCAGAGGGGTCACTGGAGAACGACGAGTCCCCGAACACTACACTGATCTACACCCAATGAACACTTATTTTCACTTTTTTTTTTTTTTTTTACAGTTGCTTAATGAGACACTCAACTTTGATATCATATGTGCATTGTTACTATTTCAAACCAAATTACTAGAGGCTTTAAGAAATGAAAAGGTACCTGGTCGCCTTCTCTTGCTGTGAAAACTGCATGTCTTGAAGGAAAACTTACCCGGGTATAACAGCTGAACAAGGCCCGGTTATGGGTTCAGCCGTAATGGTAATGCGAATACAACGCGGTCCTTTGTTCTGCAGAAAAGGGCTATCTCTTTTTTATGCACGTGGGATCCACCGCCAGAGAGCGAATTTCAATTCCTCTGCGGTTTTAAGGGCAACGTTGCGTCTCCGACCCGCAGCAGTACTGCTATATCCAATAGTGTTAGTGAAAGGTGAGAGGGCGGGTGGAGGGTACTGCTGCACCAATACTGTTACTGTAAAGGTGAGAAGATGGTCGGAGAATATCTGTGAGGTTGAGCAGGGGATTGTAGGCTACAGGCAGGGCAGCATCTACAGTACAAAAGTGCACAAAAAAAAACAGTGTTGGATTTTTCTCAATATCAGAGCAAAGAAGAATATTGCATATGTAACACCCATTAATGGTTGATGCCTACTGTAGTTTTGCCTCTCATTGGAGTTTGCATAATAAAAGCACATTATAATCTAGGGAGCCTTTCAATTAATTTTACTTTTAGATTGCACTTGTCCTCAGCGGTACATAATGAGCGGATTAAAGCCTGTTGAAACTTGCATTAAGGCTTCACTTCTCCTCAGCTGAGACACCAAGATCACAACACATATATACTGGTTTCATATGTTAAAATGCTGCAAGGCACTGTAACTGTAATGGATTACCCATGGAAGCAAATGTTAGACGCGAAACACAAATTGCATGACTTGAGCCCGGTGGTACATCATTGAAGCTGTTTATTGAAGAAATCCAGCCACTGCAGCTGGTCCTCTAGACCCGAAACTCTTCTCCTGTTAAAAACAGCAGTACTTTGTCTCTGAGCAGCCATGTCAAGATAACGGGTCACAATCGTTATTAGACGTTGGCCAGGGTAGACATACAAATGCCCCTGTCAGAACAGCAGGATCCACACCCTTAATGTGACGCGACATGATCTACAATTAAGCGTGTCAATTAAAAAATTGTTACTCCTTTGTGAAATTATTTTGCATTTATTCACAGCGTCACACACAGCGTAGAGGTCATGTTGAAGGATGTGACGCCTCCACCATTATTGTTCCTCACAACATGGAAGGCCATTTCAACGCGGTAACCAATCAAAATGTGAAACAAGATTTCAGTTATTTGTCCGTGATCACAGAGGAGGCAATTAGGTTGGAGGCTGAAATTGAAACTCACACACACACACACACACACACACAAAACCTCAGTCACCTGAGAAGACAGAAATGTGTACATATTTTTACATTTTTGTGAATCCTCTCGGGAGGTAAAAAAGTGTATGTGAAGGATTAACTGTGTGTGTGTGTGTGTGTGTGTGTGTGTGTGTGTGTGTGTGTGTGTGTGTGTGTGTGTGTGTGTGTGTGTGTGTGTGTGTGTGTGTGGTACAAGCAGCTTTCTCAAGGTTATTCTGAAAGGTATGGCAGTATGGGAGTGAAATTTAGACCTGACGGTTAGGGGCACGACCCCACTACCCACAAGGCCATCCACAGCCAGTGGCTATTCTCATTTACATTCTCCTCTTTAGGCAATTTCACATCTCCAGTTAACCCTGCCTGCGTGTTTTTTGGAGGGTCGGAAGAAACCTGTGCAACTCCACACAAGAAGGGCTGAGATCAAATTTGATGATGCCTTTCTTCTAAACCATAACAACGTCACAGCTATTCAGTTTTAAAAAAAATGCACTGATCTTTTGTCTTTTATCTAGGTCTATGTCTTTTCACACAATGACAGATGGAATACCCCTCTTCATTTCTCTCCATGTTTTACTTAGTATTTCTGTGCATGTGACAAATAAAGTACTTGAGCTTTCTACCAGTTTTACCATTCTGCCATTTAAAGCTTATTTATATTAGTTGTGACGCATATGGAAAATGCGCTCCACAGAAAAGCAGAGACTGGTGGGATACAGTACATAGCAACATCAGGACTCAGGAACACTGTCAGTTCATTTCATGTACGTAAGTATATGAAATGAAACGAAATATCAATTCCCCCAGCACACAGCAGTGCAACACAAAGACAAAAACACATATCCAAAAACTACAAGAACACATATGTCCAAATTAAGAACACATATCCAAACTAGGAATACATATACCCAAACTAAGAACACATATGTCCAAATTAAGAACACATATCCAAACTAGGAACACATATATCCAAACTAAGATCACATATGTCCAAATTAAGAACACATATCCAAAGAACACATGCATCTAAACTAAGAACACATATATCCAAAGTAAGAACGCATATATCCAAACTAAGAACACATAGTATGTCCAAATTAAGAACACATATCCAAAGTAAGAACACATATATCCAAACTAAAATCACATATGTCCAAATTAAGAATACATATCCAAAGAACACATATATCTAAACTAAGAACACATATGTCCAAACTAAGAACACATATTTCCAAATTAAGAACACATATATCCAAACTAAGAACACATATATCCAAACTAAGAACACATATATCCAAACTAAGATGACATATGTCCAAAATAAGAACACATATATCCAAAGTAAGAACACATATCCAAACTAAGAACACATATATCCAAAGTAAGAACACATATCCAAACTAAGAACACATATATCCAAATTAAGAACACATATCCAAACTAAGAACACATATATCCAAAGTAAGAACACATATCCAAAGTAAGAACACACATATCCAAACTAAGAACACATATATCCAAACTAAAAACACATATGTCCAAATTAAGAACACAAATGTCCAAATTAAGAACACATATCCAAAGTAAGAACACATATATCCAAAGTAAGAACACATATATCCAAACTAAGAACACATATATCCAAACTAAGAACACATGTATCCAAACTAAAACCAAATATATCCAAACTAATCACATATATCTCACGTCTGTTCCCCTTTTGATATCTGCTACTTTCTGAAGGGAATAGGGTCGAGTATCTCGGATGTTAAATTCAGATAGTAAATGCACCTCGCATGTGGACACCGAATGCATGTCTGTTGCATCGTGTCTCTATTCTGTGAATCGTAAATTCCTAGTCAGTCTTTACTTGCACAGTTTGGAAAATTGAGCAGGCAGGCCACGAATTCAAGCTCATCAGCTGATAGCGGCTGATCTCAAAGCCAGCCAGCCCATGTCAGCTGATTCCCTTCTATGCATCCAATGGGCAAATCTCATACAGGGCGGCTTATTTAAGCTTCTTTAACCTGCCTACCCTTCCTGCTTCCTCCGCAAGCCCCTTTGCAACCCGCCTGCACCCCAGCTCCTCCTTTTCATGCTGTGTCAGGCCTGATTTAGTCAATGTCATTTCTGTTGTCATTGATGTCTGCGCTGTTCTGTACCCTATGGGGGGTCTTTGCTGCTGCTCTTTCTGCCTTAGGCTTTCCATGTATTCACGGGGAAGGACAGGAAAGTCCCAGAACAGAGCCAAATATAAATTACTGCTGATGGCAATAAAAGTTCTTTTTTTTTTAACTAAAGTGGTGCTGACTGAAATATGGAGGTTAGCATCGATTTAACAGTCAGTGTATTTGGGCAGTGAAGTCAGCCTTTTAAATTTCCAACTTGTGAAACTAGAAAGGCTAAAATCTGGAGCTGCTCTATTGGACAAGTGCAGACTCTTGTTTCTGTCCAGAGACTGTTTGTGCTTTCAGTGACAAATGATTGCATGGAAGTGGAATCCATTTAATTATGGATGAGAAAATGTGCTGTTATTCCCAGAAAATCCAACTTTCACAATCACCTCCTCTAACAGGTCTGATTTATTCTATTTTATTATTTTATTTGGTCATTATAACTTTTCAAACTTTCAGATTTCTGGCTTTGAAAATAAGCTTGTTGAGGTTCTCACATTAGCTGAGAACTGACCTGTGTTTGACCACAGATGTAACCGTATATATGGTGAATTTCTACACCCCGTGTTATTCCACCTTTTTAAAACCTGCTTGGTCTGTGTGGCATGTTGTGTTGAGCCTTTGTTGTGGTTTCCACGCTGATCTGTTTCTAGCTCCAAAATCTGACTTATCAAATAGTTTGACATAACATAATAACCCTTTCTGCTTGATGTGTTGGAGCACAAGTCTGCGATTGCAAGTCTGAGAGAAAATGAGAAAATGTCGTGCTTGTTTATTTACACGATTCTGCTCATTTGCTTGTTGGAGTGTGCATATCTTTCCACCGTTTATAACAGCTCGGATGCTCCCCTGTGAAAATTATTGTCATCTTTTTGATGCAGCCTCTCTTCACTCATTCTGTATTTGCTCCTCGATCAAGGTTTGGCTCCATCCACTCTTTTGATGGCAGTCAGAAGCAGTTATGGTTGCTCTTGTCTGTCGTGTGGCATGCTCCACTATTGAGATGCTGACACGCACATAGTTACAGTCAGTCTCAGCTTGTCTGTTTCAAGCATATCCAGATATTTTGATATGGAGCAAATTCCCTGGCATGGATTCTACTCTAATCCCCAAATGCACTCTCCCACATTATACACACACACACACACACTCACACACACACACACACTGTGTTGTTATGCTATGCAGATGATGCGCTATGTTGTGTTAGTATTTTGTGCTGTTGTTTAGGTTGATGTAATTGATTTTATTTTTTGCTTTTGGGTATGACGTGTAACTCGTGTGTGTGTGTGTGTGTGTGTGTGTGTGATGTATAAATGATGTGTGTGTGTATATATTATATATATATATATATATATATATATATATATATATATATATATATATAAATATATATATGTAATGAGTGTGTGTATGTGTAAAAAAAAAAAATCCCCCTCTCATCCTTTTTCTGGCGGTGTGTGTATTCCTCAAGCTCGGGTCCTCTACCGGAGGCCTGGGAGTTTGAGGGTTCTGCGCATTAGCTGTTCCTAGGACTGCATTCTTCTGGACAGAGACCTCAGATGTTGTTCCTGGAATCTGCTGGAGCCACTCTCCCAATTTAGGGGGCCACAGCCCCTAGTGCTCCTATTACCACAAGGACTACTGTGGATTTCACCTACCACATCTGATCTAGTTCTTCCCTCAGCCCTTGGTATTTCTCTAGCCTCTCATGCTCTTTCTTCCTGATGTTGCTGTCGTTTGGGATTTTTACATCCATCACTACTGCTGCCTTCTGTTCCTTGTTGACCACCACAATGCCTGGTTGGTTAGCCAGCACCTGCTTGTCAGTCTGGAACTTGAAGTCCCACAGAATCTTAGCTCTGCCATTCCCAACCAACTTTGGTGGTGTCTCCCATTTGGACTTGGGGACTTCCAGTCTGTATTCAGTACAGATGTTCCTGTACACTATTCCAGCCACTTGGTTATGCCTTTCAGTGTACGCTTTTTCAGCTAGCATTTTACACCCTGTTTATATATACACACACACACACACACACACACACACACACACACAAGCATATTCCATCCTATATGATCTTAGTGCCGTTTTATAAGTCTTACCCAAATGAAAACGAGTAGATTCAGGAAAATTAAAAAGAACTTCATCAGTTCTTTGCTGAAGTACCTTGGATGATTATAGTTATGCACCCAACAATTAGTGCCAAGCGGAGCACAGCAGCAGATTCCTCTCGAACGCGTTCAAGTCAATTCTCTGAGTCTCTTTGCTGTTTGGTGAGCTACATCAAAGTCGGCAGAATCCTATAATTTTCACACAAGAGCCTGCAGTTGAATACACGGAGGCTCTTCATGCTCTTTTCGTCTGTTTTTAAAATTCAGGAGGAAAGTTTTGTCGGGCCGATAGAGACTGTTCACACTCCAGCGGCGAAGGGACCCTGCAATTCCCTCTGTTATTACAGCGGTGGACTCCGTCCAAAAACTGTAACAAACAACATGAGTCAGACTTTATCATTGACAGTCAGAACACACAGCAGAGTCCCACAAACTCCTAAAGTAATTCAAAAAGTGTGAAGTTTAGAAATTACCCCCCCACAAAAAAGACATCTCTTAATCAGTAGAGCCCCCTTAGTTGCCCTGCAGCTGTTTGAAGGTTGTGTACTGGCAAGTTATTTACCGATATCCTTAACGTCATAAGTTGAACAAGCAAAAGTGCTGCACATGTTTAAACTCGGGCTCTCATAATTTCTACCCCGAGGAACCAAAGTGTTACCTACTAAAATAATTTAGGGGCCTGTTGCTTTCATTTCCATAATAATGAAGGTCTTTGAATGTCTATTTTTTACATACTTGTAATTCAGGGAACAACACTCTCCACTAATCCAATTCATTCAAACCCGGGTGCTAAATCCTACAGAAAATGTTGTGACAGATTCTGCACACAAAATGCCAATTGCAGCGCCGTCTTGTGTGCTTTGAGCAAATTCGGCATACCTATCAGGCAAACAACTCATTTCAGTTCGCTCACGGGAGCAAAGGATCAGTTAATTAGACTACGTCTGCCGTTCATTATCGAATCCTAGATTCCTTGGTGCCTGTACCGATGTTCCTTTCATGAAATATAGCTTAGCATTGAACACCGTTTTACCTGCCAAGCTCTCTGAATTGCTCAAGTTAGGTGTCCGCCAGTCTGTTGGTGCTTTTCCATTGCAAGGCAGAACGACTCTAAACACAGGGGGGGAATTCAACGACATCACCATTAGGGCAAGCTTTGGCATGGAATGTTTCCAAACGGCGATCATTTCTGGACTTGCAGCACTGTTTGATAACTGTGCTGAACACAGTCAAATCACATCGGTAGGAGGGCCTGATGACGTCCTTATTCAATGATCAGTTTTACATTCACATCACATCCAGTGACGCCATATTTGACATCCAGTGACGCCATATTTGTAGATGTCCAACTGCCATTAGTGCATCTTACACTGATCCTAGCGAGCATATGGGAACTGCAAGGAGCAGTTGTATCTTTTTTGATCAGAAAACAAAACAAAAATTGAATTTGTGTCATGGACAGCGGAGGAGATGCATTGTATGTGCATTACATAGTTGGACGCCATTGCATGGCTTCATTTATCGTAGCCATTTGGCTTTCTTGTCCTAATGTTGTCCCTGAACTGTAAAACGTAGGCGGCCATTTTATTTTACACTTAAGATAACTTGCTAACACAAATAATCCTGTAACCTGCCTGGTAAAACGTGTACATGTCTGAGGTCACCTCACCAGATGTTTAAGTGCATCCATGCTTTCTATACAGATTCAAAACACGTTAAATTGAAAGAAAATATCAAAACACAATCTCTGCAGCATCTCATGCACCATGTGCTACGCATTCAGGTGAGCTAGTGCGTACATATAAATCTTCCAGCATGTGCATTTGCAACAAGGGTAGAAGTTACCTTCACTTAAAACAGTCTGTAACCTACATAAAATGTCAACAAAGTTTATACCAATGATGAACATACATATATATATATATACTTAACAATTAACTACTTTACCACTGAAATAACAACATATGTACACAAGCTGAAAACTACCATGTGCTTACCTCCAGCAGTGGCATTCTTTCTGCCCCGCAGCACATGTGCACTTTAATGTATGTGTGCATTGGATGCTTTTACACCTCACACAACCAGCTGGCCAAACAGAGACTAAACAGATGGCGAAAACTCCAACGCAAAATTGAAGAAATCCAAACAGACATACCAACCCTGTTACACCTATTCCTCTTCGGTACACCCTGTCTTAAAGACTATACTTCCCACGCACAATCAATAAGACAAACCAGACAAGATAGCTTTTATGGCCTCCAACATCATTGGATTTCCCCCCCTTCTCTATAATCTCAGTACACTCCAAATGAAGAGTGGTTGGAAAACTGTTGCGGATTCCTCCCATCCGAACTGCTCTCATACCGCATCCCTGCCATTTTCTGGTTTTTGTCTTATTGGCCCAAGACGTCTTCTGATCCTTTTCTCAAGCAGCATGTTGAGGTCGCCTTTGCAAAGGCCTCGTAGTTCAATTGAATAACTAGCTTTTGTGTTTTTATTCTATTTTTTTAATAAATGCACTTTTGCCCACTGATATGGACCCTGCCCGGGTAAGTCGTATTATTTTATGTCTAGATAAGTTATAATTATAGTCTCGTGCTTGTGAATTAAGGCATTTTACCATTGAAATATATTTCCTCCATACGCCGGGAGTTGTGCCAAGAGGAATTACTGAAACCTCGTGGTTAAAACCTTGAATTCTTTTGACTAATTCAGTGTATTATTCGTCTTTAGCCTCTGTCTGAGTAAAATGTCTTGAAGAAGATGTCACTTTGTTATTATCATTGTTAACGCTCAGACAAATGTTGTTTTGCTTGGTTTTTAAGTTCTTAATTTGTGGGCCTATAATTTTGGTAATTTTGGGTCCTTTATGGGGCTTCTGCCCTCCACTGCTCCTGTTGCTATGAAACTGGCTCAAGTGGTTTCAAATGAAAATTAGGCCCGTTCCTTTGCCTGCCTCTCTCTCTCTCTCTCTCTCTCTCTCTCTCTCTCTCTCTCTCTCTCTCTCTCTCTCTCTCTCTCTCTCTCTCTCTCTCTCTCTCTCTCTCTCTCTCTCTCTCTCTCTGACTACAATCCTATGATGGCCAAGGGAGCCTATTGACTGTCATGCACATACAGGTTAAGTATTTATACCAATAAAGTCCCCCACCCTATATAATCCAGATCATCCCAGCTGCTACCACAGCATGGCGAGTAGCATCTTTGACCCCTTGGAACCAGGCAAAAATGAGTGGTGACTTTCAGGTGGCCCCAGTGCAAATCCCTGTCTAAGCATCTTTTAGGGTGCCAACACTCCTGCCGGGATCTTTAGAAATGAAAGATCACAGATAAACTCTCAGACCTGTGCACCCCAGCGATCAACTCTCCCATCTATTTAGAATGTGTCTGAGGACATGGTGCGACCTTACCTATGACCTCTTGTAGCACAAGTTATAGTGGACCGCTGAGACACACACACACACACACACACACACCTTTATGGAGATTCCTGGGTTGCACACATTGGATGGCCTTAATTGACATAAAGAGTCACCATAATGGGCGTCCGGGTAGTGGAGCAGTCCATTCCGTTGCCTACCAACACGGGGATCGCTGGTTCGAATCCCCGTGTTACCTCCTGCTTGATCAGGCGTCCCTACAGAAACAATTGGTCTGCGGGTGGGAAGCTGGATGTGGGTGTGTGTCCTGGTCGCTGCACTAGCGCCTCCTCTGGTCGGCCGGGGAACCTGTTCAGGAGGGAGTGGGAACAGGGCAGTAGCTTGATCCTCCCACATGCTACATCCCCCTGGCGAAACGCCTCACTGTCAGGTGAAAAGGAGCAGCTGGCGACTCCACATGTATAATCAGAGGAGGCATGTGGTAGTCTGCAGCCCTCCCCGGATTGGCAGAGGAGGTGCAGCAGCAGCCGGGACGGCTCGGAAGAGTGGGGTAATTGGATGGATACAACTGGAGAGAAAAAGGAGGGACCCCCCCCCCCCCAAAAAAAAGTCACTGTAAGTTCATGAACGCACCAGACAACGTAAAGTAAGGCGGGCCACCCAAGCCGGTACACTTCACGAACCAGTTTTCCTCCACCATTATTCACAGGCTTGTTTTTAATCTAAGTAATATCCACAATATGGCCGGTGTGCATCAAGGGATCACCTGTTCTTGCTTCACTGCCACAGATTCAAATGGGCGTTGGACTAATTACTCATTGTTTGCAGCTGCACCCAAATACCGACACAGCCTCCGTCTCCCACCCCAGGTAGACACAAAACCCCCTACCACACCTCTATGTACCAACAAGTAGAGCTGGGTAATATTTCAGTGTTATCATTTATCATCTTTTTTCACCCTTTTTCTCCCCAATTGTATCCGGCCAGTTACCCCACTCTTCTGAGCTGTCCCAGTAGCTGCTCCACCCCCTCTGCTGATCCGGGGAGGGCTGCGGACTACCACACGCCTCCTCCAATACATGTGGAGTCGCCAGCCGCTTCTTTTCACTTGACAGTGAGGAGTTTCACCAGGGGGACGTAGCACATGGGAGGATCACGCTATTCCCCCCCAGTCCCCCCCGAACAGGCACCCTGACCGACCAGAGGAGGCGCTAGTGCAGCGACCAGGACACACACCCACATCCGGCTTCCCACCCGCAGACACGGCCAATTGTGTCTGCAGGGACGCCCAACCAAGCCGGAGGCAACACGGGGGATTCGAGCCGACGATCCCCGTGTTGGTAGGCAACGTAATAGACCGCCACGCCACCTGGACGCCCCGCTTTCAGTTCCTTTTGGGGGCTCTGTGTCGTCTCCGTTTCTCAAACAAAATACACAGTGTTGACCCCATGGCGAGATATGTCCTGCCTCTTGTTGTCAGTCGAGCTCTGGTGCTGCGGCAGCACGCCACGTAGCCGTGGCAGCGCACGCCATTACGGGTTATGCCTTTAACACACCATCATCGCATTAAATTACAACGGTCCGGGATCCCTGGCAGCCATCTCAATTACATGACTTATACGGATGACAGAAAATCTTTAAGCCAAAGATCCAACCCGGCTCCACACGTCCAACATACCCACGTACTCAGACGCGTGCGCACACAACCGCAGGCTTACTCTTAAACGAAACTAAACAGCGAATCTGTCGCCCTAGGCTGCCTTCTTTCACTACGGCGGTGTCTCGGTGTGCGAGTGTTACAGCACAGTGTTGCGTGTTCTCTTATCAGCCTGTTGTTGGGAACAGGTTGGTTGCGTTCCACACTGGAGCGAGTCCTGTTGTCCCCGGAGGGACGAAGCGAGTGTAGTGGGGAGCTGCTGTGTCCTCTTGTTCCTCCTCTGTTGTTTTCACCGAGACACTCGCCAAGGCTTTTTAAGTGCCTTTGGTGAATACGCAGTTATATGCAAAAGTATCCACACACAATTAAACACACACACACACGGTGCTGTGAAAAAGTATTCACCCCCCTCCCTGATTTCTTCCATTTTTGCACATTTTTCCCACTTGTTTCAGATCTTCATCCGTCCACCCATCCATTATCCAAACCGCTTATCCTACTCGGGGTCGCGGGGATGCTGGAGCCTATCCCAGAAGTCATTGGGCGGCAGGCGAGGAGACACCCTGGACTGGCCGCCAGGCCATCGCAGTTCAGAGCTTCATACAAAATGTAATATAAAACAGAGAACCCGTGTAAACACAAAGCTCCCTTTTTAAATGATCATTTTATTAATCTAGGGAAAAGGTTATCCGACACCAACTGACCCTGTGTGACCAAGTAATTGACTTCTTAGTTACTCAGGCAACCAATGAACCAAATTTAATTGATCATTGGATCCAATTAAAGCACACACCCAGGCTTAATTATTGTTTAATTATTGAGTCTTACCATCAATAGTAGTCTACAAGGTCTCAACAAGCAGCACACGATGCCGCCATCAAAAGAAATTCCAGAAGAGATGAGAAAAGAAGTTGTTGAGGCTCTGGGACTCCAGCGAACTACAGTGAGCGCCATGGTCTAAAAAAATGGAGAGCTGTTGGAACAGCGGTGAATCTTCCCAGGAGTGGGCCAACCTAACAAAATTCCTCAAAGGACTCAGAGACGATTTATCCAGGAAGTCACCAAAACCCCCACCCCAAAAAACAGGACAACATATGAAGAACCGCTGGCCTCTAGCCTCAGCTCAGCCTCACCTCTAGCCTAGCCTCAGGCCTCAGCTAAGGTCATTGTTCATGATTTGACAATAAGGAAGAGACTGGACAAAATGACTTCATGGGAGAGTTGCAAGGTATACACCACTGCTGACGACAAGAACCGTCATACCAACAGTCAAAGAAGGTGGTGGTAGTGTGATGGTGTGTGGACGCCTTGCTGCTTCGGGGCCTGGAGGACTTGCCGTCATTGAAGGAACCATGAATTCTGCTCTCTACCAGGAAATTCTGAGGCAGAATTGTCTGGTCATCAGTTCGTCACCTGATGCTGAAGTGTAACTGGGTTGCGCAGCAGCACAATGATCCAGAATGCAGGAGTAAGTCCACCTCAGAATGGCTCACGAGAAACAAAACGAAGGTTTTGGAGTCGGCTAGTCAAAAGTCCTGACTTGATCTCCATTGCGATGTTGTGGCAGGACCTTCAATGTGAAGTTCGTGCTTGAAACCCCCCCCCCCCAGTGTCACTGAGTTACAGCATTTCTGCAGGGAAGAGTGGGCCGAAATTCCTCCACAGCAACGTGAAAGACTGATCTCCAATTATAGGAAGTGTTTGGCTGCAGTTGCTGCTGCTGAAGGTAGCACAGCCAGTTATTAAATTCAGGGGAGCAGTTACTTTATCTCGCGGGTGGTATGGGCGGTGGACAACCTTTTTCCTTCAATAAATGAAGTGATCATTTAAGAACTGTATTTTTTCTGTTCACTCGAGTTCTCCTTGTCTTATTACATTTTGACGTGTGGAGGAGAGATGCTGGGTGTATTGGGAGAAGGATGCTGAATATGGAGCTGCCAGGGAAGAGGAAAAGAGGAAGGCCGAAGAGGAGGTTTATGGATGTGGTGAGGGAGGACATGCAGGTGGCTGGTGTGACAGAGGAAGATGCAGAGGGCAGGAAGAGATGGAAACGGATGATCCGCTGTGGCGCCCCCTAACGGGAGCAGCCGAAAGTAGTAGGTGTAGTAGTAGTAGTAGCAGCAGTAGTAGTAGTAGTAGTAGTAGTAGTAGTAGTAGTGGTAGTAGAGATGAAGAACTGAAATCATTCAGTGTGACAAATCAGCAAAAATAGAGGCAGCCAGGAAGGGGGAAATACTTTGTCATGGCACTGTGTACACCCATCTGTAACTTTGATTGTGATTAACGAGATAATTAAGTGTAGAGAAGTGCATTGCAACAAGCAAATGTGTATACACACACACACAATAATATGTTAATACACAAACTTATTTGTGAACTTCATTGAAACAATGTTGGCCTTCCAGAAAGTGGAGGAAAAACTGGTGGAGGGAGATGGAAGGTGAGGTAGGGAGGTCAGTATGGGGCGGGGTGGGAGGGGGTTAGCTGAGCACAAGTCTCATTAGTTCAGTGCTGACTGGTGATGAGAGAGGAGGGCAAACTTAATGAGCATCTCGGATGGCGCAACTCTTAACTAGGGAAGATTGGTCCTAAGTCAGTTTCTCTCTCTCTCTCTCTCTCTCTCTCTCTCTCTCTCTCTTTCTCTCTCTCACACTCTCACTCTCACATCATCTCAGTCTGTCTTTCGGTTTCTACCTGTCTCTTTCTCTTGCTCTCTTTTGCTCCTAATTTCCCATGTCTCTTTCACTGTCTCGGTTTCTCTGTGTCTCCGCTCCCTGCTTATTCCCTCCCTCAGTCTCTCTGTCTCTGTCTCCCCCTCTCCCTCTCCCTTTTTCTGTCTTTCTGATTGAAGTGAACATAGATATAATGAGAGCTGGTATGTGTACCTCGTGTAACGTTTAATGTTGTACTTGATGTTGTTGTTGAGCCGTGCCATGTGTGGACTGTAGGTGAGTGACACTGGTAGGGACAAGCGATGGACTGAAGGTGCTTCTTCTTTCTTTTTTCTTCCCCCCCCCTTCTTTTTTATGTTTGCTCTAGTATTCCTTATTGTGAGGTGTTCATTGTTTGTGTTGGGTGTGTTTGTTTGTGTGTGGGCCCTGTGTGATGGACCGGCGGCCTGTCCAGGGTGTCCCCCCGCCTGCCGCCCAGTGACTGCTGGGATAGGCTCCAGCATCCCCGCGACCCTGAGAGCAGGATAAGCGGTTGGGATGACGGATGGATGGATGGTTTTAATGAAGGACACATAGAAGTCAATAGTCACTCTTCCCCTCGCTCTCTCTGTTCCCACCTCGCTTTCTCGTGTGCTTTCTGGTCCCTTCTTTTCGGTGTCAGTATTCGTTTAGTGCCGGTGACGTATGGAGTTTTTCTGTCTCGTTCATTTTCCACTTCCTTCCTCTCTTCACCCCCCCGTCTCTCTGCTCTCTGACACGTCAGTTTACTCCAGATGATGAATGTCGAGGGCTTTTCCTCTTCATCTCTTCTTTCTTTCCTACTCTCTCTCTCTCTCTCTCTCTCTGTCTTTGCTTGGTCAGAACAGACAAACAAGGTCCTGGTTTGCCCTTTGTTGTGTTAATTAAAACTGCCATCACTAGCTGCAATCACACACACACACACACACATTAATGCAAATACCCTCTCTCTCGGTCGCGTCCTTCTCTGACAAGGTTTTGCCCCTGAAATCGGTTCCACAGAAGAATCACATGCAGGGCAGTACAGTCCAGGGCTGTGCTGACTAAACCCGTCCGTTCCCAGCCTAACAAGTGTGTGATCTCCATGTTCTGTCACCGGGGACGGGGGCGGGCGTGGGCACACCGGGCCGGTCTAATTGCAGTGGGAAGATGAGGTGCTGCTGCCCCGACAGAGCGAGTCAGCGAGCAACAGCAAGACCCGCTCTCTTTATCTCTCGGCGTTCACTCTTTCCCTCTCTTCCCATCTCTTCTCTCCATCAACCCTCCAGCCTGATAAAACTTTGTAAAAGGAAATGGGGGGGGGGGCTGATTTATATATATATAAGTACTGTATGAGCTGTTCACAGGATTTACCTGCTCTCTCCAGCTCAGAAAATGTCTCCCTATCTCTCAATTCAGATACCTTTCTCCCTCTATTCGTGCAGAATAGATATTGTATGGTATATTTTTAATATTTTTAATATAATATAAAATATATATGAATATAAATATATATATGTATAAAATACAAAAAAAATAAAATAATATAAAATAATTTTTTCAACAACCAACACAGGCTACAGAGCATTTGTTGCTTTTGTTTATTGGTGTGTATTTCACGTGTGATTCGTTACCTTTTCACACATTGTATATAAATATATATTCCATTATTCAAACCGCTTATCCTGCTCTCTGGGGGTCGCGGGGATGCTGGAGCCTATCCCAGCAGTCATTGGGCTGCAGGCGGGGAGACACCCTGAACAGGCCGCCAGAAGGACATAACATTAAAACAATATAACACAATTATATATATATGATGTAGTTTGCTGGTTTGAAGTGGTTTGGGTCATTTTAAGTGAGGTTCTCAGCTGTATCCAACACAGCAGCTTCTGCGTTTCGGTGTCCAAGGCCGTACCCGTCCTCTGACGTTTATTTCACCGACTCTGATTGGTTATCATGCTTATGTGAGAGTGTGAGACAGGGAGCGGGTCGTTTCATTTTTGGTGGCGCTCGTAGGAGAAGGCGATGACATAACTGGCCTCATAAAAAGACAAAGGAGAAATCTTGAGCATTTCGGTAAATACCACCTGGGAAGACCGGAATGAGAGTGTGCAGCAATCTTCTCCCTTATGGCTGTCGCGAGCGCCCGTACTTTAAAGGGAGGTCGGAAATGGCCGCGACGCCCGATGATTAAATCTGTTTTTGTTTCAGAGCTGCCAAGTCTGCTGAGATTCCATTTTTTTTTATTGTTTATTTATATTTTATGTGGCGGCTCGGGGAGGCTTTGAGCTGACACAGCCACTTAACAAGTAATGAGCCTCTGCCGTCTTTAATCCGGCTTCTACAGTGACTTTAAATCAGGGTACGGCGTGATGAGTGCTGTGGAGGATTGAGCTTGGTTTTGTCTCTGATGTACCTGGACCTGACCCGCGTGCAAACCTGGTCTTAAGCTGTACCATCTGTGTAGATTCGGGGGGGGGGGGTCTGAAAATGCTTGAGTGCATCTAGAACCATATGCTGTGGAAGACATTATAGACTTTGCAGTGTTATAAATTGACACTGTAAACCTCATTAGTGGAAAAAATTGGAAAAATACTTTTTTTCTTCTGCCCCCCCCCCCATTCTCTCTTAGCCTCTCCCTCATATCCCTCATATTATATCACTTGGTATTTCCCATGCGGTTTCATTGGATTTAGGGTGTCGTCGTGTTCCAGCTTGCTTTGCTGGGTTGTCGGTGATTTAAAAGCGGGACTCGGACGTGCTAACTTTGTTGAGCCGCTGCAGAATCTTACAAAAATCCGTCTTACACGGTCGACGTTAAGCGTTCAGTCTGGATATGATGTAAATGATATGTGATGTTGGCTCCAGTTGAACGTGTGCAGTCAGTACCAGACCTACTCCCAACTACAAACGCAAGACAATGATGTCGTATCGGTCTGTTCGCAGCAACACGCGGCAGTTGTCCCCCATCACTGACGACATGTCCTTGTTCTTGCTTAACAGTGGAGGATTGGGTTATTGCAGTGGATCCCACTGCTTTTCTGGGCGCTCCGTCTCTGATTGGCCAGTACTCGTTGCCTCCGTTGGTCGAGGTTAGGGTTAGGGTGGGGTTAGGGTTAAGGTTAGCTAATCAGAGGCAGAGTAGGGGCGGGTCTTCCTAGAATCCTACCGCCCGGATGCTGCGCAGGGCGTGTCTTGCCCAGAAAAGCAGTGGGATCCATAATAATGCGGCCACCCTTACCTGAGGGACAGTGGGTGTAGCTCGGCGTAGTGTTCGGGGACTCGTCGTTCTCCAGCGACCCCTCTGGCCCATCCGGGCGCCTGCAGCCGAGCAACCGAAAGCGTTCTCCCTAGGTCTCCTTCGCGGCCTGAAGGTGATGCAATCCATGCGAGGAGGCCTCAGCGTGTAAACTAGCGAGAGCAGCCGACACCAGTTTGAAGGAAGCTGGTGTTACGACTACTTCCTGTGGAAACGTGAGCCAGGGGAGTTATTTGACGAGAGTTCCAGCCATATGCCATTGGGTTAATCGGGCAAGATAAGGGGAAAAACTAGAAATAAAGTTATTAAAAATAAATAAATAAATAAACCATGCATGCACACACTCACACCCACATGCACAGGTTGGGTTGTGCTAGTTAACGGTGTAAAGAAGAAGATTAACATTAATTACTGCCGGCAGTGCACCGTGCGTTTCATAATGCAAAGATTCGATTCACATAAATAAGATTAGCACAAAACAATTAGCCGTCTTCTATATTTGGACCAAGTCAGAATTCCTCTTAGTGCGTCTTGTTCACAGAGTGCTGTTGTGGTGCGTGAGTGCTGAATGCGAGTAATTTGTCCCGCTTTTCTCTTGAAATGGAGGAAAAGGGCAGCTGTGGCCTAAAGGTTGGAGAAGCGGGCTTCTGACCGGAAGCATGCCGGTTCGATCCCCGGACCGGCAGGAAAACGTGAGGCGATGAACGAACTGCGCTCTCCCCTCCCTCAGTACCCACCTTGGGTGTGCCCTTGAGCAAGGCATTTAACCCCCCCGACCAACTGCCCCAGTGGAGCTTTGCTCGGCGGCCACCAGTGGAGACTGTGGTTGTACTGGGCGGCTCCCGGGTGTGGCTGTGCAGCAGCAGGACGTTGCTGAAAAGGAGCCCACGTGCTCAGCGTACCGCCCTGGGTGAATGAAAGATTACAAGAAAGAAGACTGAAATTACGGTGATTTTTTATGTCGGCTTGATTTGCCGAGGGACTCGGCCGGAGGGTTCCCCGGCTTGATTCCCTGATTTACTGGTGTTCTTTGATCCAGACCTTCGCCTCGCACCCGGACACGGTTCACCTCCGTCCCCCTGGACGTCTCGTCAGTCTGACACTAAGCCCGCAGCTCGAGGCGTTCGGGCTGCCGACAGTTGATCAAGGTTATTTGAGTGAACTGTGGCTCACTTATTGATCAGCTAGCCTCAGTAGGTCCACTGTCAGGATCTGATGCTCGGGAGTACTACGGGTATCGTTGGCTCAAATCTGAATGAATACTGTTAACGCCTTGCTCATACTTGGCTCTGCACTTGTACTCATATTTAACTTTTTTTTTATGTGGCTTTTTTCCCCTTTTTCCTCCACAATTGTACCAGACCAATCACCCCACTCTCCTGAACCACCCTGGTCGCTGCTCCACCCCCTCTGCCGATCCGGGGATGGCTGCAGACTACCCTATGCCTCCTCCGATACATGTGGAGTCACCAGCCGCTTCTTTTCACCTGACAGTGAGGAGTTTCACCAGGGGGGGATTACGTGGGGGACTACGCTATTCCTCCTGCCCCCCCCCCCCAATAGGCGCCTCGACCTACCAAAGGAGGCGCTAGTGCAACGACTAGGACACATACCCACATTTGGCTTCTCACCCGCAGAAACAGCCAGTTGTGTCTGTAGGGACGCCCGACCAAGCCGGAGGTAACATGGGGATTCGAACCGGCGATCCCCGTGTTGGTCGGCAACGGAATACACCGCTTCATTACCCGGACGCCCATATTTTAATTTTCAATACTTAGTATATTTAGTTTTTGATGTTGTAACCTTATACTTCCCCTTATTTTGCATTTTCTGTTAGCTTGCTGTGTACATGTGTCTGTTATGTGTAATGGAGCAAGACACTATGTCCACTATGTAACAGACCATACTTGTCCAATAAAGGTCTCTCTCTCTCTCTCTCTCTCTCTCTCTCTCTCTCTCTCTCTCTCTCTGCATACCTGTCATCCATTTGTATCGGCAGTTTGCATGAGGCGAAATAGTTTAGCCGTCAGATATTTGACTACTCATCACAGGACCCAGTAGTTTTAGCTGTTTTGAATCTCTTTGCTGTCCTCATCTGACAGACATTGGGGCAGTTGCTCTTACGGACTGTATTACATTTCATGTCTGATAGCTAGGAAGAAAGCATATCAGGTTGGTGGCTTCACATCGATTTTTTTTTGTCCTTGTCTCAGTATTTCAGATTTGCTAGATATTTATGATCGCCTGCAGGCTGCAGAGTGATTGAAATACAGATTCTGAGATAATGCGACCCGTCCTCACGAGACTGTCTTTTTCCTTGGAGAATATCCCGGTCTCCTCTTGACTTTAACCAGGACGTCCTCACCGGAAACCTCTCACGTCCTGGCTGTCCCAGCGACGGTATTGGTTTTTATGTCGGCATCAGGTAGCCGGAATAAATCTGGACCCAGTTTTCAGGGTCACTTTCGGCAGCGTCTCATCTCTGGATCAGATTACCGAGCTTTTACACTGGTTGTTATGGATTTCCGATAACAGGATATTAAATACCAAGAAATTATATTCATGTAAATGTGGTTTGGCTTTGATTCCTGAAAATGATGTGTAGGCTAAATATAAACACACACACACGTGTGTGTGTGTGTGCACAAGCTTGGACAGATTTGGTCTATGTGAATGGGAGGTTGCTTGTGTCTTTGTATGAGCGCATTTGTGTAATTGTACTCTTTAAATTGAACCAGCCAGTAATAATTATAAATGTGTGTGCTGCTGACAGATGGTGACTGCTGCGAGCTCTGCAGCTTGGCTGCGAATGATTGGCGTCAGTCTCTTTGTCAGGGTTGAAGCACCGCTGAACTTAAAATCACTCAGGGAGTCATTCATCCCTCACTGCAGGCCACCGTCCCTCTGATTCACAACCTCTCCTTTCCACTTTTTCTTCTCTCTCTGCCGACCAATTTGCTCTGTACACGCTCGCTCGTTCGCCGCTCTCGTTCTCATTTACTTCACATCGCCTGAGCCGCTCTCTCCGTCTTTTGCATGCTCAATCACAGCCTCTCACTCAACTTTCTATCCGGGACTATTTCATTCACAGTCGGTCGGTTTCTCTGTCCCCCGCCCCCCGCCGCCTTCGCTCCCTCGCACACTCACCTGCTCACAGTATTACTCCATTCCCCTTTATTCACTCACTCACTCACTCACTCTCTCACTCTCTCACTCACTCAGTCTCTCACTCACTCACTCACTCTCTCACTCACTCAGTCTCTCACTCACTCTCTCACTCTCTCACTTACTCAGTCTCTCACTCACTCACTCAGTCTCTCACTCACTCAGTCTCTCACTCACTCACTCAGTCTCTCACTCACTCACTCACTCACTCAGTCTCTCACTCACTCACTCACTCACTCACTCACTCACTCAGTCTCTCACTCACTCACTCACTCACTCACTCTCTCACTCACTCAGTCTCTCACTCACTCACTCACTCACTCACTCTCTCACTCTCTCACTTACTCAGTCTCTCACTCACTCACTCAGTCTCTCACTCACTCACTCACTCACTCACTCAGTCTCTCACTCACTCAGTCTCTCACTCACTCACTCACTCACTCTCTCACTCACTCACTCACTCACTCACTCAGTCTCTCACTCACTCACTCACTCAGTCTCTCACTCACTCACTCACTCACTCACTCAGTCTCTCACTCACTCACTCACTCACTCACTCACTCAGTCTCTCACTCACTCACTCACTCACTCACTCACTCAGTCTGTCACTCACCACTCACTCACTCACTCACTCAGTCTCTCACTCACTCACTCACTCACTCACTCACTCACTCAGTCTGTCACTCACTCACTCACTCACTCAGTCTGTCACTCACTCACTCACTCACTCACTCACTCACTCAGTTCCTGGGCTCGTCTTGGTCCAGTTCTGTACCTCTGTGTTGTTGTTGGTTAAATTGTTAGTCTGTTGTTTTAAAGAATAATCGTGCTCGGCTAGGGTTGTGTGATATGACCAAAATCTCATATATGTCATTCATATCATGATAATGTTATATACACACACACACACACACACACACACACACACACACACACACACACATATATATATATATATATATATATATATATATATATATATATATATATATATATATATATATATATATATATATATATATATATATACACATTTTTTTTTATTTTGAGAAACTTTATTGATCCCCGTAGGGAAATTAAGCTCTGCGTTTAACCCATCCTAGCTGTGTAGCTAGGAGCAGTGGGCAGCCACCGTGCAGCGCCCGGGGACCAGCTCGTCTCGCCACGCCTCGGTCAGGGGCACAGACAGGAGTATTAACCCTAACATGCATGTCTTTTCGATGGTGGGGGAAACCGGAGCACCCGGAGAAAACCCACCGCGGACACGGGGAGAACATGCAAACTCCACACAGAGGACGACCTGGGATGACCCCCAAGGTTTTGACAACCCTGGGGTTCGAACCCAGGACCTTCTTGCTGTGATCCACTATTTCCTATACGCAAAATATATGAAAACATAATACATGTTGTTTATAGTACAGCGCTTTTGAAAATTCTGAGGCTTAGCATATGTAAAAAGAAACAAAAACGAAAAACGACACACCAGAGGCATTATACACAACATTAATCACACACTAACAGCAATTCTGAAAAGGTGATATCGCACATTTTCTGTACATCTGGGTAGCGTAGCAGTCTATTCTGTTGCCTACCAACACGGGGATCGGTGGTTCGAGCCCCGTGTTGGTTGGGTGTCCCTACAGAAACAACTGGCCGTGTCTGCGGGTGGGAAGCCGGATGTGGGTGTGTGTCCTGGTCGTTGCACTAGCGCCCCCTCAGGTCGGTCGGGGCGCCTGTTCAGGGGGGAGGGGGACCTGGGGGGAATAGCGGGATCCTCCCACGCGCTACGTCCCCCTGGTGAAACTCCTCACTGTCAGGTGAAAAGAGGCGGCTGGTAGTCTGCAGCCCTCCCCGGATCGGCAGAGGGGGTGGAGCAGCAACTCTGAAGGGTGGGGTAATTGGCCAAGTACAATTGCGGAGAAAGAAGGACAAAAAAAAAAGAACAACTTTATTTAAAATGACCACACTGAAAAGGCCTGTTGATTACATTTTGAATTCTATACTCGACAAATAAAAGGGACTTACTCATATTTGGTTATTTTTCTCCTTTCCTTTCGAACCTTTGCACAAATTGGCACGATTCTTGCGTGGGTGGTGAAAGAGGCTCGTGGTGTTCCAGTCTGGTAGGGACCGGCGTGCAGCATATTTTGCAAATTACGGTTTTCTGCTCCGTGTCACACCCCACCACGCCCATACGACAGAAGCAGCCCCTCTTTTATGAGGTGCAAGCTCCTCGTTTTGTCCCGGCTGGTCGGAGTCCTGTTCTGCGTCACGTTCCCTGTCCTCCATGTTTGTTTGTATTGCCTTCATGCAAATTTCCTGCCCGCATCCGTGCCGTGCAAAGAGCGGAAAGGGTCGTCCACATGACAAAAAAGCGTTGCCGTAAAGCGTGTGATTTGCGACACAACGAAGTGAACAATAGAGCGTTATATGAAACGATAACGTCATATCGCAGAGCCCTATCGGCCGACGGATGCACCATTTAATCTTCCTCAACAGAATTCTGATTTAAATTACAAAAAAAAAAATAAAAAATCTGCCGAAATTGGGTTTGGTTGGTTTAAAGGCGGAGCGGCTTTTAAAGTTTAGTGTTTTGACTGATCCTAAAAGGTGGTGTTTTCAGTGGAGCCGAACAGAACTCCGGTCTGGGGTAGAACTTTGCAGAACTTTGCACATGGACGCTGTTCACGACGGCCCCGTTTCCATGGTCTCGGGGGACAACATGACGGGATCCCATCAAAACTAGTAAAGAACGGCACCTGTCTGCAGGCGGTGCGACGGCGCGGGCCCGTTGACTGTTTGTAATTGGATTATTTGAGTATTTGCTGCAAAATTCATTTTGCTCTTTGGACCGCCGATGCGGGAAAGATGCAAAAGTAGCGTCTTCACATTAGCAACTTACATCTTTGACCTCACTGCTGTCCGACTGGGTGATTTAAAAGTGGGATTGCGTGAATAGCAATAGATCCATGGGCTAATACGTGTTGCTCCCAATACATGTAAAGCGCCTTGTATTTCACTGTTCCCTTGTCAAACCGCCTATGCTTGCACACTTGTGTCTTTTTTTGTGTGTGCGCTGATTTGATTTACCCACAACACGCCTCTTCTCCTTTATTACCGCCGCGCTGTTTATCTAGCTCAGTTGCAATTTCGTAATTAAAGCGTTCGCACAAATGTCAGTGGTTGATGTTTGTAGAGGTTCAGAGTTCACTGAGCAACTAAATCTTGTACACTTTCCCACCCCACAGCATCTGGGCCGAGAGTCTTTTCCTGTGGCAGTGCAACAGGCCGTGTTGTATACTAATAAACTGCTTGTGTGTTTTGTTTTATACCGTCTGTGCTCGCACATACCACCTGCCTGCCGTGCCCAAGCACTGAGTCTATCTGCTGCATCTCTACGTGACGGCTGTATCAGTTAGAGACAGTTGATAGAGATGTATCTGTGCTGTCATCTGTGAGCTGCAGGAGGATTTGTCAGCTAAGCCAGTCAGCCAAACTCACTGCTTCTCACCTTGGGGGAGGGAAAGAAAAGCTGCACTTTCTGCAACTAGATAACGATGCTCTTAACAGGCGACTTGTGAGTAGCGTTGGTGTCCCTGTAGGCACTAGGGGGGAGGGGAGGGGAGGGGGGGGCAAAAAGGCACCGGACCATTTTTCTTGCTCTTGAGTTGAGAGAGAAATCGTTTGGGATGCTGATGGGTATCACTGTGAGACTGGGTCAATGGAAGGCTTTTACCCGAGACGGCAGGATGGGAGTGGTCGCTGGCATGCCAGCAGATGATGTCCCCGATTGCAGAGGCCCCGCTGAGTGCGTGTGTGTGTGTGTGTGCATGCATGCATGCATATGTGTGTGTTCATGCATGCGTGTGTGTGTAGATGCATATGCATAACTACTTATTTGATAATTTGCATACATTAATTTCCCCCCCCAAACCCACATCAAGGATGCCAGGTCACGGAAGTTCAAGCCTTTCGTCTCGTTACGTCTCAACGGCCGCTGCGTTTGCAACCTACAAGAAGCTTTGCAGCTTTACTTCCTTCTTGTCCGTTGGACCACTGCTAAGCCTGGCAACCCTCGCCAACTGCCAAAACAAACACCTCAGAAATGTCACCGGCTATTTATGTCAGCCTTGGTTACACACATGCACAAAACCACACACAGATACACGAATGCGCCCTGAACCACAAATGTGCATCTGTACACAAACCTACAAATACACTTGTGTGTGCGTGCACTTGCATACATACACACACACACACACACACACGGGCGCACAAGAGTAGACATAATAGATGTAACGGCTACTGTGACAAACAGCTGTAAGTGTACTTCCAGTGTCACTTCTTTTGAAATAATGGCCTTATTAAAGCTGTTTGTCAGAGTTAGTCACCTCACCTCAGCACAGCTCAACTCAAAGGGAGGACCCACAGCTAGCAGCCTTTCTTCTGTGGGTCCTGTTTTGGGCCGTCAGTCATATTCCTATTGTAGAAAACTCCCTGTTATCTTTATCTGTTAAGAACTCCGTTTTCCAGCAGAATCTGTTTTCCCAGCAGCCCTAGCTCGATCATGTGACGCTGTTCCAGCGCAGTTACGATCCTCTAGTCCTTTATAATGTGTTTTTACATTCTGTTAATATTGTTATAGACTATTTTCGTTATTGCAGAATCCACACAAACAAGTCCTGATATTCCCAACCCATCTTGCCTATATTACCCGCGTAGTCCAACTGTTCAAGACTGCTGTTTTGTTCTTGGGGGGGGGGGTGAATAAATACCATTCATTGAATCCAGCTGCTGGATTGCCAGTGTATTCCTTCTGATCGAGGAAGAGTCAGGTGTTGCGCAACTCCGCCAGCTGCTAGACGCACCCCGTGCTTTACACCTCTCTTCCTTCTTAGGCCACCACATGCCGGCGCAGAAGCAGAGCGGAGAGTCGGATGATTCTCCCGTCCGTAGCCCAGTCGGGAAGTGCCAGCTGACGCTTGTCAGATTTGAAAGGCACTGTTTTTAGCGCTGCTCTACAAAACCAGCAACACCGTTTTCCCGTAGTAAATACAAGTTGTGTGGTTAGCGCTGATGCCCGGGAGTAGGACAGTGTTCGGAGAAGTCACTGCTTGTTAAGTAGACGTGCGTCAACTCGAGCTTAGACATTTCTATTGAAATGTATTGGGGCATCCGTCTTGACTCGCGTTAGCCAGTGCTTGTGTGCTGGCCTTTAGCCAGATGTGCATCTTTGTGGGCATCCATCCAGATGTGGCAACTAAAAAGCTGCTTAATTCTTATGGATGATTTATATCATTTTTTTTTTTTGTCATCACATTACCGCCCCTTGTATTTCATCTCCTAACAAATGCCCTCTTCTGTCAGGTTTTACAAAGCTTTGAGATTTTACCTTGGGCTGTCTGTTACGGCAGGTTCAACTTTTTAATTTTAATTTTTTTTTTTTTTACTTTTTCCATCACAGGATATCTATTCATTGCTTTCCTCTCCAACTCATCTCCTCCGACGTGCCCTTCTCTAAAGGAGTCTTTGTACCAAGTCTGTCTCGGGAGACGCTTGCTATTTTTGCCTAGGATTTGGGTCTGTCTAGATCCTCTTCGCCCCAAGATGCTTTTTGTTTCCACTTGCATGTCATTTCTTCATCTACCAGATAGTTTATAGCCCTGAAGTGTGGAAGAAAGTCAGCATTTCTGAGCCACGGGGTGTCTCGCTTCCCTCTATAGGGAAAATGAATGAAGGGGTTTCTCATTAAACTCCTCAAATAAGGTGTGTGGGCGAGGCAAGCCGATGAGATTTGGATGTTGTCTTTGAAATAAAATAGATCATTTAGTCTTCAATTTGGGAATACTGAAGCATTGTTGTCATATAGAGAAGCAAATTTCTAACTAAATAGTTCACTTTCACTTAAATAGAGATTCCATTATCGTTTCACTCGTGTCAGTGATGTTTTTCATGAACCATTAACTCTTGTCATTTGTCTCTTTTTGCGTTCCACCCTGGATGTGTCCAAAACGTGAGGAATTTCTAGAATCAGTGAATCATTCATCAGTAAAGTTGGGTATATAAAATGGAGCGTCGGGGCGCCGCGGTGGCTCACCTGGTAAAGCGTGTACCACATAAGGCTGAGTCCTTACCGCAGCGGCCTGGGTTCGAATCCGGCCTGAGCCCTTTGCTGCATGTCATCCCCTCTCTCTCTGTCCTGCCTTTCCTGTCTCTCTCAACTATCACATATCCAATACAGGTGGAAAAACGCCAAAAAATAATCTTCGAAAAAACGGTGCGTTCTGGTCCCCATCCAGCGCTGCTTTAGCTGTGTCTCTGACCTGCCACGCTAAACTGATCTGTTTCCAACCCATCCCTCTCACCTCCTCTACAGACTCCTCTTCTTTGCTAGATTTTTCTCCCCTTTTCACCCTATCTTGACAAGTCCAGTTCCCCGTTCTCCTGTGGTCCCACCATTACAAGACACCTATGGCGGTTAGGGAAGGTGTAGACATCCAAGTGCGTCCTCCAATGTACGTTGAGCCAGTTTACCGCTTCATTTTCACCTGCCAGCTGCGGGTTTTTCCAGGCGAATGTAACATGTGGAGGCTCACACAATTTCACCAGATCCACCTGCGACTCTACAGGCACCCCACCTCCTGTGTGAATCTTTTTTTTTTGTTGTTGCAATGACACAGACTGTTCTTAAAGGGAAATGTCACTACAAATAATCTGCACAACCAGTAAATGCTGGTGCCTGTCTCATCTTTTACAAGTGTAACTGATTCAGTGCACTGCATTGCATCAGAGAAATAGATGTTCTCTGCTGAGACGGCCCGTTCTACATCGCCTACATGTACGAGCTTGCATTTTGCAAGAATTTGTCACCGACATTCCCTCTGGGCCAACGTCAAAACTGTCCACCGTGAAACTCATTTTGGTACAGTGACTCTAATTCTGTTGGCATTACTGGACAATTTGAACACAAGCGCTGCCAGTTACTTTTGGCTCTCAGCGGCTCCGGGGCTCCCTTGACATCCTCCTGTCTGTTGCATTTGTTCTGCGCTGTATTCTGGCTCACACAAGCAAGGCTTAATGATTGACTTGGCTAAAAAAAATATCAAAACACAAAATCATCCATAATGTCATAAGCTCATTTTTGTGTTTCGAAATACTTCAGGTGTGATGGTCATGTAAAGGTACTATGGTTAACAGGGAAGTAGTCCAGATTAGAAAACACACATCTCAGCCAATCTGATCTGTGGTTTCTCCATCATTCACTGATGTCAATGGATAGTGAAAGTAAGCCACTTTGTTATTGTGAGCTACATCGATAAAGACACCATTAACAAGTATTGGCGGCACGGTGCCCCAGTGGTTAGCACTGTTGCCTCACAGCAAGAAGGTTCTGGGTTCAAACCTACAGGCCGTCTCAGGTCCTGTCTGTGTGGGGTTTGCATGTTCTCCCCGTGTCTGCGTGGGTTTCCTCCGGGTAATCCGGGTTCCTCCCACCATCGAAAAGACATGCATGTTAGGGTTAATACTCCTGTCTGTGCCCCTGAGCAAGGCAATGGAAAGAAGAACTGGAGTTGGTCCCCGGGTGCTGCAGCTGCCCGCTGCTCCTATACAATAGGATGGGTTAAACGCAGAGAACAAATGCCATTGTAAGAATACAATGACATAATAAAGTGGTTTTCTTTCTTGTGTAATTTACAGAGATGCCACTCCTTCAATTAATACAGTGAAATGAGGCTGAAAATTGTTGACATTTCCCTTAATTTGTATACCTTTATTAGACGGTGATAGTGGAGGCAGATGGAGAGAGAGAGGGATGAGACATGTGACGAAGGTCGGCGGTTGGGACCGTGTGTTCATGTGGTGTGCGTTCTAACGATTCAGCTACGGAAGTGCCCAGAAATGTTTCTTTAACATGGGCTCTACTTTGTTCCACTTGCTGCTCCCTTGACATTATCCTCATTAGTCCCTCTGTTACCAACAGTTCTCTGTCCTCTGCTCTCATTCCTACTTGCTTTAAACAAGCTGTGGTCCAGTCTTATTTAAAATAAAAGCCAAATCTCGAACCCTCAATCCAGGATTTCTTTCTTTCGGCTTTTTTTCCCCATCAGATAGCGACAGTGAAGGCAGACAGAAAATGTGGGAGAGAGAGAGGGAGGCGTATGACATGCAACAAAGGTCGCTGGCAGGAGTCGAACTGGTGATGGTTGCGACTGTGTGGCCATGTGGTATGGCACTGTAACCGTTCGGCTACGACGGCATCCCTATCCAAGACTTATTTAGAGCCACTTCTAAATGATCCTTTTTGTCTAAGTTCCTCATAAAGGTCATTCTCCGGCGTTTCCCTTCCTTAACCAAAATGACGGTCTAGATGAATTCCTATCTGGGTTTGGTGCCTCCTAAAGTACAGAGTCCACCTTACTGAAGGTTTTATAATGCTTTGCTTCTCACCGTGGACTCTGGAACTCGTGTTATCTCGACGCTTCTTAACCTTAGTGTTGCCTTTGACCCAGTAGTTCATACTATTTTCAACTAGCGGTCAAGGTTAGGAGCCATGCACTGATTGGTTTGACTCCTGCCTCAGTAAAAGAACCCACTTGGTCAATTTTGGCAGCCTATTCACACGGGCCTCTCCTTGGACCCATCCTTTTTTTCAGTTTTCATGCTCCTCATATTCTTTCTAAGGTGTGTTTCTTTGCCATTTCTCTCCAACAGATTCCTGCAAGGTGATGCGGTGTATGATGAAGGCCTTTCCTGTCTCCTCTCTCCTCTCGCTCTCTCCCTCTCGCTCTCTTTATTTTGTTGGGTGGGGTAAAAGTTTACATGGTCGTTGAGGTGGTCAATGGGTTTCATGGCCAGCCAGATGGAAATTATTTTTAGTTCACATAATTTCAGAAATGGATGTAAAAGGGATTCTGGCAGCAGCCCCCTGTCTCTCCTCTACTCTTTCCTGGGGTTCAAACTCTTTATTACAGTCCTTCTTTAACTCGTTTTTAGCCTGGCCCCGTTTCGGGTGGCTGAACTCGGAACTCCAGAAGTACGGCCAGAATTATGCAAGCCAAGCCCTTCCTGATATTAGTTACTCTGTTTATTTTTCTGTCACTGAACTTTCGTTGATCGTGTCTTTCAGGATATTCTACGTGTCTCATGACTCCCAGGACCTGAAGATCTTCAGCTACATCGCCAGAGATGGACAAAGCAACGTCTTCCGCTGCAACGTCTTCAAGTCCAAGAAAAAGGTAAGAGATAATATTCCTGTTTTACCGTTAAATACCTCTGAAATGGTGGTATTATTAGTATTAACGGAGTGGGATGGATAAATGAAACTGGCTTGCCCGTCTATAAATATAGCGCCCTCTACATCTGTTGTGCAGGTCAGACATTGAAACTTGTTTGTTGGCTTGTTGGCTTTTTTTCTTCATTTATTTGCAGTATAAAGTTAATTAATTTTCATTCCAACATGAGGAAGAGCTTATATAGGATGTAGTTGCCTACAAGTCTTTCAGTGACTGCCAGGTCATGGAAACTTTAAGCAGTCATTTTAAACGAAGTTCAGAGTTCTGTATACTCTATATACCAAGCTGAAAATGAGTACTCCTGACACCATTGCCAGATGTATGGTAATTATCATATTTGTACATTAATTTGACCTCTGTACGATCAATAGTACTAACAAAGTCCAGTTGTATGATAGTTTTGCCATTTCCCCCCCACAATAAAATATATTTTGCAACCGAGAGTTGAATGCAGTCGATGCAGATTTGAAACCAGCCAACAGTGCTCACATTCACTATATAGAGATTACATTTTGATTTAGGAAACCAGACTCTGGATCTGCTGTGGATCATCCAATCGGAGACGTTGCTGGCACTTTCCATGACCAATCACGTTGGTGCATAATGACGTTGTGGTCCCGCGGGCCGACCCTCTGGGAGAATAGTGACTTCTTTTTTTTTAAATGTCCCCCCTTTTTCTTGCCAATTGTACTTGGCCAATTACCCCACTCTTCCGAGTCGTCCCGGTCGCTGCTCCACCCCCTCTGCTGATCCGGGGAGGGCTGCAGACTACCACATGCCTCCTCTGATACATGTGGAGTTGCCAGCCGCTTCTTTTCACCTGACAGTGAGGAGTTTCACCAGGGGGACGTAGCGCGTGGGAGGATCACACTCTCCCCCCCAGTTCCCCCCCAAATAGGCGCCCCGACTGATCAGAGGAGGCGCTAGTGCAATGACCAGGACACATACCCACATCCGGCTTCCCACCCACAGACACGGCCGGTAGCCTGGGTGCATAAGATGGCGTCATTCGACTTCCGATGTACGAGTACTTGTGCAAGAACTTCCAGTCTGGTTTGGCTTTGTTTTACACTCGCTGTTTGCAGGGCCTCCCTAAAATCAAGGTCAACGATGTCCATCGCATCATGAGTTCTTCCTCGGTAGCTGAGACGAGCAAAAAAACAAGGGGGGGGGGTTTAAGATGTATATGTTTTGAGCTACATCGACAACTACGAGGGTGAGTAAAGGCATCATTAGAACCATGCTGGTGCTTGTTTTGGGCCAGGGCATCATCCAAAGTGGCAGGATTAGGAGCCAGGTAGCTGCTGACATCCATCTCCTTATCAGAGGAGTCCAGAGCTGGCAGAGGGGCGACAGCAGGACGCTCCTGGTGCTCCCACACACCTAGCCTGGGTGCGGGTTTGGAGTACTGATTCCACGCAAAGAGTGTGGGGACAGCTCCTTTCTTGAGCCTCCTTAACACACCTGTAGCCGGCACAGCGAAATCACCAAAATGCCGACTACACACGTTTGTACTCTTGGTGATGGTAAATGCATCCCTCCGAATCTTCGCTAGCCACTTGGCTCTTTCCTCGCAGTTGCTAGGGAATGAATGGAAACTTAAAAGAGAATTAAAGCTCGCCGAATTCGCACACGACAGTGCTCAGCGGAGCCGGATTCACGGCCTTGAAACTTGAACGCTCCTCTTTGCCCTGTTTGAGTCACTGGTTTTTCAGACGAAAGTAAGATTTGGGACGGATAAGTTAGCAGCTAACTAATGATTCAGGGGGACATGAGCATCCGGTTGGACCGGAAGTTCTTATGCAAACAGACGCACCCGGAAGTTCTGCAGGGCGACATTAATGCACCGAGCCTATTGTGTCTGTAGGGACGCCCGACCAAGCCGGAGGTACCGCGGGGTTTCGAACCGGTGATCCCCGCATTGGTAGGCGACGGAATAGACCACTATGCTACCCAGACACCCCGGCGATAGGTACTTGTGAATAGCCATTAGCTTTGATTCTTTCACCACGCTGAAAGCTCTCCTGGCGGCTCCTCCCATTGTTTTCTGCATGTATAATAGTTTATGCAAAAAACATGACACCTTCAGGGTCTCAGTATGATATTTCTATATTGTCCATCTGCATAATGATGAGCAGATTGTTTTCATTTCCTGCTGCCTAGTTCCAAACTGTTTACCTGTTGACTTTTTGCTGCATATTTTTGCAAGCACTTTAGATGTGTTCTGTGCTGTATTCTGTATATACAGCACACAGGACCACTACCGTACATATTACACACAGAACATATATATATTCTACATACAGAACTCCAGAACTGGATGTTCATGTAGGTATATCATAGTTGGGCCCGATAGACCGTCACCCAGGAAATCGCGTTGTTCGTTGTAGAAGGTCAGAGTTCATGAAATGAATTATGTGATTCTAACCCCCCCCCCCCAAGGAAACCAGTACTGATAGAATTTGTTCAGGGGATATGGCGCTACCAGATGTTCGCTTTAATCTGACTCGTGGTAGGGGACCATGTTGGAATGTGTGAACAGCTGTTGACAAATCCGGCCACAGAAGACCCGTCTAAGACATAAACACCGACCACCACCTCCACAACCACCCAGGACAAGAGTCTCGTCTCTACCCTTACAATTGGAAGGCCGACCGGAGAGAATCTGTCCAAATGTATATCGAGTCCTTGCAAGTAAAGCCTACTGCGAACTCTGATTTACTAACAGTTGGCTGATGCTGAAGTGGGTGCGGCGGCAAGACTTCTGAGCTCGGCGTGACTCATTGTCGAATAACATTATTTCCATCCTCGCTGATTTATAGTTCCATTGTGAAGCTGTCACGGTGGATGTTTGGGAAACCGTTTTGACGGCTAGAGCTGCAAGAGTACTGAGTGGAGACCGAGTCATGAGAGGGTCCAGATGTGAGAGAACCCCGCCCCCCCCCCCAAAAAAAACCCAAAACCATGCTACCTTTTTTTCCTGTCTGTCACTTAAGCTGCCAAGCTACTAGACTGGTAGTAAGTC
>JAJHIY020001623.1:50000-55000 GCA_022114975.2 Lampris megalopsis | reverse complement strand
AGCCGTGCTCCTACATAAGTTTCTGATTTATTGACCTGGTATACGCCCTCCCGACCATTAAGATCTGCAGATGGAGCCCTGCTGGTTATTTCCAGGTCTGGGTTTGTTACAAAGGGTGTTCGGGGTTTTGCTGTTGGAGCCTCCACACTACGGACCTGTCTTCCTGTTGACCTAAGACTAACCAAGTCTCTAGCTTCTTTTAAACCTTAAAACCTTTCTCTTTCCCCCCCAATTGTTTTGGCCAATTACGCCATTCTTCCAAGGCGTCCCGGTCGCTGCCGCACCCCATCTGGCGAACCGGGGAGGGCTGCAGACTACCACATGCCTCCTCTGATACATGTGACATCGCCAGCCGCTTCTTTTCACCTGACGGTGAGGAGTTTCACCAGGGGGACGTAGCGTGTGGGAGGATCACACCATTCCCCCCCCTCCCGAAAAGGTGCCCCGACCGACCAGAGGAGGCTCTAGTGCAGCGACCAGGACACACACCCACATCCGGCTTCCCAACCGCAGAAACAGACAATTGTCTGTAGGGACGTCCGACCAAACTGGTTGTAACATTGGGATTCGATTCGGCGATCTCTGTGTTGGTAGGCAACGGAATAGCCGGCCATGCCACCCAGATGCCCCTCAAACCCATATTTTAACCAGCAGGCTTTTAGAACAATTTGACTTAAGTAACTGTGATGGCCTGGCGGCCTGTCCAGGGTGTCTCCCCACCTGCCGCCCAATGACTGCTGGCATAGGCTCCAGAATCCCCGCGACCCCGAGAGCAGGATAAGCGGTTTAGATAACGGAATAGTGAAAAGGCAACCAGATGAACTGATAAACTAAAGATGCCCAAGGCCTCACATCTGCCATCAATACAGTGTCAACCGAACCAACATCATTTGCAGGGGCAAGGGATAGATAGTTTGTGTGTGAGACCACAGGCTGACAACTAGCCACTCTGATATACTGTGATTCAATGTCCACCCACCATGTCCTTACATCATTTCTCCTCTTTCCATTTGTCATGACCTGATTTTGCACAGCAGTAGTAGCCACTCACTGTTGTAGTAGCTAGCTAGCTAGTTATTATGTCATGGCATCACATCAGATGTGTGTATGTGTGTGTGTGTGTGGGGGGGGGGGTTGGGGAGGGAGACAAAGCGAGAATGGAAAGAAATGGAAATTATTTAAAAGGCACAGGATTATTTGCATGATATTATCATATGTGTATTATTAACATGGTATTAATATATATATATATATATATATATATATATATATATATATATATATATATATATATGTGTGTGTGTGTGTGTGTGTGTGTGTGTGTGTGTGTGTGTGTGTGTGTGTGTGTGAATGTAAAGCAAATTGGGCCCATCAGTGACGTAACACTAGAAGGTGTTCACGACTTGATAGAAAGAAAAACTAGACGGTCATTAAAAAAAGACCTCTCTTCTGTTTAATTTATTTATTTAAAACCCACACGGGAAACTGATGTACCGTTGCCCTTTGTTTCAGAGGTTTGTATTTTTACAATAAAATAATGGATCATCTATTATTATTATTTTTTCATTTGAATCCCCTTAATATTTCAGCTTGATGTTAATTCAATTGTGTTCAGCAAGGCTCAAGAGGCTTGAAAAATGGAAAAGTTGCAAGTACGATGTAAATATGAACGAGTCCACGTTCAGCCTCCGCTGGTCGTCTCGGACGGATCCTACCAGCTGTCCTTCCGCTATGAGCCGCTTATAACTGTTAAAGGGAAAATTCACCGATTTTCAACCAATTTAGTACGGCCGATTCCCCTGACCTACATGTCTTCGGACTGTGGGAGGAAACGGGAGCCCCCCGGAGGAAACCCACGCAGACACGGGGAGAACATGCAAACTCCACACAGAGGACGACCCACCAAGGTTGGACTACAGTGACCAGGACACATACCCACATCCAGCTTCCCACCCGCAGACATGGCTGTAGGGACGCCCGGCCAAGCTGGAGGTAACACGGGGATTCGATCCGGCAGCCCCCGTGTTGGTAGGCAACGCTATGCTACCCGGACGCCCTTTGTCCTTGTTTTTATTTTATTTTTTCCTCATGATGTGTCGCGAGACAAGCACATTAGCCTGGGCCACGCCATCATTCGTGCTGAATCACATGTGTTCACGCAGGACCCCTTTTCATGCTCCTTCTAATCTTTTGTCTCTGTCTTACTTAGCTGATAAATTAACAAATTACCAAGCCATGTGTGGACAGAAACATATTAAGATAAAGATGCAGCTACTGTCTGACCTCAATATGGCTTCTTAAATGGAGATGATGTCACACGGTGATTTAATCTCAATTTTTAAGTAAAATGAT
The DNA here is from genome assembly GCA_022114975.2 of Lampris megalopsis. Lineage (NCBI taxonomy): Eukaryota > Metazoa > Chordata > Actinopteri > Lampriformes > Lampridae > Lampris > Lampris megalopsis. The sequence goes on along the minus strand of JAJHIY020001623.1, from coordinate 52,648 downwards.
ATGTGATATAATCTCAGTGTAACAGAGTGCAGTCCACAGACCTGAATACTATAAGTGAAAATCTTTTTTTTATTTTTTTATTTCTATTTTTTTTTTATTTCGTGATCCCTGGGAATGCCATTTTAAGCCACTTTATTCAAAACTGAAAATATGTCATCTGGAAACTAAGCCACCCTATGTATTCCCCCATGATTAGAGTGGTAAAGATTCATTGGCCATTCGCAGCCAGTTAAAGAGAGCGAGAGAAAGAGAAAGAGAGGCGTTGGTGTAAGTGAATGTTAAATGAGCTCCCCTAAATGACCAGACGTCTTGCAACCATATTCGGTCCATTTCACATCTGCTTACTTAAAGGCTTTGTGGCTTGGGTGTGATTTTACACGGATCCCTGTCTTGTTAAGTAGGAACTTCAGAATCAGAATCATGTTTATTGGCCATGTAGGTTTGCACACATATGGAAATTGACTTCAGTTTTCGTGGCTCTCACAGTGTACTTAGTATAACACAACAATCTTCAGATATATACACAAGGATTGACTATATACAGGTGAAATAAGAGGTGATAAAGTGCAGTGGTGCAGAGAATATGTCAGAGATGCTGAAATAGCTGTTAGAAGGTCACTTATATACATGCCTGAGGTAGATGTACATGACAAAGCATACCAGTATACGTACAATGTACAGTACCGTATATACAAAATGGTTGGATTTATTTGACAGCGATAAGCATTCATTTGAATGACAGCCCGCAGAAAGAAACTGTTTTGTATCTGGTTTTGGGGTACAGTGCTCTGTAGCGCCTGCCAGAGGGGAGGAGTTGGAACACATTGTGACCAGGGTGTGATGGGTCTGCAGTGATGTTGCCTGCCCATTTCCTGACCCTGGAGGTGTATAAGTCCTGAATGGAGGGCAGGTTGGCACCAGTGATTTTTCTCTGCAGACTTAACTGTCTGTTGTAGTGTGTCCCTGTCCTGTTTGGTGGCCGAACCAAACCAGACAGTGATGGACGTGCAGAGGACAGACTGGATAATTGCAGTGTAGAACTGAATCAGCAGTTCTTGAGGCAGGCTGAATTTCCTGAGCTGGTGAGGAAAGTACATCCTCTGCTGGGCCTTTTTGATGATTGTGTCTATGTTGGATGCCCACCTTAGGTCCTGGGAGATTGTGGAACCCAGAAATCTGTAGGTTTTCACTGCAGACACCGTGCTGTTGAGTATGGTTTGGGGGGGGGGCAGTGTTAGGGGGCTCCTCCTGAAGTCCACTGTCATCTCTACTGTTTTGAGCCTGTTCAGCTCCAGGTTATGGCTGCAGCAAAGCGCCATCTGTTCAACCTCCAGTATATATGCAAACTCATCACCATCCTGGATAAGGCCCGTGATGGTTGTCATCCACAGACTTCAGGAGTTTAACAGATGGGTCACCTGAGGTGCAGTCATTTGTGTAGAGGGAGGCATTTCAACTAAGGCCACTGGATGGCAATGTTTAATCTTGTGACTCAATTGAAACTACACCGATGCGACTTACATGTTTGTTTTCCCTCGCAACAGCGCGTTTTTACTGCGTGCGACTTGTAATCCGGTGCGACTTATAGTCCGGGAAATACAGTATACAGAGTATTATTATACAGTGTCTCTACATGGGTGGGTGGGTGGATTGGTTGGTGTTGTGTCCCTTGTTGAAGGGGGGGGGGGGCTAATGCACTTTACCAGAGTTCAGCGGGGTAATCATCATTTTTATGCTTTCAATATTTGAAAACCCTTCAAGCACTCGTATTTGAAAATTGTTGTTCGTCCCTATTTGCCTGTCCTTTTTGGTGGATCAGTTGCTCCACTCTCACTTGGTGTTGATAATATACATGAAAACTGTTCAATAGTCTTTCGTGGGATATTGGCAAATAAGTCCCTTTTGTTTTTCTATTTTCCGCTTTTGTTTTTTCCTACGGCTAACTGGCTCTCTCTTCCGGGCGCACTATACTTGTAATACGTCTGAATGTCAAATGAATCAGATCACGTGTCCGTCGCATTCATAACACTTGGACGGTGGCTTCTAACAACAGATCCATTTATGTTGAACACAACAAACTGCCCACACCGGAAAAAAACAAAAACTGCTATAATTTGTTCGTTCTATGAGTTGAGCAGCCACAACGAGGCCGCCAGTGTTGACGGCTTGTTGGCAGGGAAGTAGTTGTTGCTTATGACTCAGTTTTGATTGCATTGCTCCAGCATGAAACCTTTTCCACCACTGATCCCAATGAGGGGTTTGGTTTCTGGCTTTGTTGTGGTTTAATTAAAACATGTTTGCTGCCTCCAGACTCAGGAGTGTCTGTCAGTGCTGGCTGGATACATCACGGTACTGTTAAAGGTAGAGCTGTAAAGAGGTCTGGGTTTTACTGCCAGAATTCTGGACATAGAATGTTTGAGATTAGCAGGCTGGTTGACTTTTAACATGGCCCATATAACAACCCTACTTCTGTTTGATGAGCCATCTGCCTTTGGCTTCATCTGTCTGTCTGTCTGTCTGTCTGTCTGTGTCTGTCTGTCTGTCTGTCTGTCTGTCTGTCTCTGTCTATCTCTCTGTCTGTCTGTCTCTGTCTGTCTCTGTCTGTCTGTGTCTGTCTGTCTCTCTGTCTGTCTGTCTCTGTCTGTCTG
>JAJHIY020001623.1:0-47500 GCA_022114975.2 Lampris megalopsis | reverse complement strand
GGGGGTCCAACCCGGTACTAGCAAGGTGTACCTAATAAAGTGGCCAGTGAGTGTATCTATACATACATATCTATATATATATATATATATATATATATATATACATACATATATATATATATATATATATATATATACATACATACATACATACATACATACATACATATATATATATACATACATACATACATACATACATACATACATACATACATATATATATATACATACATACATACATACATACATATATATATATACATATATATATATACACATATATATATATATATATATATATACATATATACACACACACACACACATACTATATACAAGGCTCAGCGTTTTCGGTTTTTATTTTTCAAAGCCATCCAGCATGCCGAATTTCGTCACAAGAGGACACTGTTACATAACCTCGCACGAACAGGAACAGGAACAACTTTTGGATCCGTGGAAACGTAAAATCCGGGTGAGAATCAGTTTAAACCGATCTGCTCCTTTTAAAAAAATCTGGGTATTTTTCGGTGAAAATCGGTAAAAACCGAAAACGCTGAGCCTTGACTCTATAATGGTCTGGAGGGCGATGTTGTGGCGTAAATGCCGTCTGACTCTTGCTCAGAGCATAATGTTCCCTGAGGACGTCTCGCAGTCGACCGCTAAGGATGCTACAGAACAACTTCCTCGGGTTGCTGCTGACACATATGCCTCAGTAATCGTTTGGGTCAAATGTATTTCCATTTTGAAAGATTGGTGTGAGAATTCCTTTGCTCCAGATGTCAGGGAAACGTCCAGTGCTCAGAACGAGGTTGAATCATTTTAATAATGTTGAACTCAATGGTTGCTAAATTTCAGCATTTCATTTAAAATACCGTCGGGACCACTGGCCTCCCCTAGTTGTAGGTCCTGGATCTTAGCCAGTAGCTTCTCGTCAGTAATTTGATGGTCTAAAGTGTTCTGATTGCCTTTAATGATTGATTCTAGAATTTGGAGCTTGTTAAGGAGACCATTTCGGCCTGAATTCACTGTAATAGTGCTATACAGGTTTTCAAAGTGGTTTTTTTTCCCCCACATATTTTACCATTTTGAATAGCCAATTCTCCCTTGTGTGATTTGCTGAAAAAAGTGCCATTTTCCCAGAAATTATTTGATTCAGTGGACTCTTCAATTACATCCAGTTGGTGCTGCGCATGCTGCTCCCTTTTGGGTCTGAGTGTTCGTCTGTATAACCTCAGTGTTTCCCAGTATTGGAGGTGGAGCTCAGGGTGGTCAGGTTGTCTGTGTTTTTGATTTGATAAACCGCCCCCCCCCTCCCTTTTCTTCCCAATTGTATCTGGCCAATTGCCCTACTCTTCCGAGCCATCCCAGTCGATTCTCCACCCCCTCTGCCGATCCGGGGAGGGCTGCAGACTACCATGTCTCCTCCAATACATGTGGAGTCGCCAGCCGCTTCTTTTCACCCGACAGTGAGGAGTTTCACCAGGGAGGCGTAGCACGTGGGAGGATCACACTAATCCCCCCCCCAGGTGCCCCTACCGACCAGAGGAGGCGCTAGTGCAGCGACCAGGACGCATACCCACATCCGGCTTCCCACCTGCAGACACGACCAGCTGTGTCTGTAGGACGCCTGATCAAGCAGGAGGTAACAAGGAGATTCAAACTGGCGATCCCTGTGTTGGTAGGCAACGGAACAGACCGCCACGCCACCCGGATGCCCAGATTTGATAAACTTTCGAGTGTTTTTCTCTGATGCCTGCAATCCGTATCGTACCGCTTTCCATTGGTGGACTTTTGTGATTTGTGGTGCCGAGACTTTCAGATTGCGTAAATCTGCCCCGTTGCCAAATATGTTGTGAATCTCCCGTGCAGCCTGATCCAGGCCATCATTATTGTGCGGGGGGATATGAGGTAGAAAGAAAATCTTCCAATTGAGATTGAATCGTTGGATGTGTGATTGCTTTCTGGGAGTCGTCCTGGCCGTTGTTTGTTCGTCTATAAGGTTGTGTTGTATAGCTCAGTTTACTGGGCTCTGCTGCATGAGAGTCTTGTTACCGTCTTTCTAATGTATAGAGTAATTTTACCGTGATCCGATAAGGGGTCTGGGTCTGTGGTGTTATAATCTACTGTGCTATTTCCAAGAGGAGAGCTGTGTGTGTGTGTGTAGTGAGCAGAAGAGCCCCCTCGAAGCCCACCGTTAACCATGTACGGACCCATCGTTCAACATAACGGCAGTAGTTGCTGCTTTCGTTGGCCGTTCTTTAGAGGTCTTTCCTGTGAGGAAAATACTGATTTGGCCAGGTGTATGTTGGTCTCGCTGTGGGTTAATAGAATCTGATTCTGTACCTGCCCTGGCGTTAAGGTCCCCACGGATCAGTATGCTTCCCTGTGCCTAGTAATGACTGATCTCATCTTCAAGAATGGGGAAACTATTTTCATTATAACAGGATTCTGACGGGGGATGTATGCTACGCATATGAATGTCTGTATCTGCGGGGAAAAAAAAAAACCTCTTTTTATTTTGAGCCAAATTGAAAGTTCACCTTTTTTTTTTTTGATTAATTCTGTTGAGAACAAGGTTTGCCTTGTACCAAATCAGCATTCCTCCTGAATGCCTGCCCTGGGTTACTCCTTTCAGTTTGGCGGATGGGAACGCTATCTCTCTGTAGCCCAAGGGACAACCAGTGGATATGTCTCCTCCACACCAAGTCTGCTGCAAAACTAACACATCTTTTATCTCCTTACTCTCTGATGAAGTCTGGGGTCCTGCTTTTAAGGCCAAAAAGGGAGGACCTCAGACCCCCCCCTGGACATTCCAACATGAAATAATTAATAATTTAGGTTTCATTAGGCTTAAAACTCAAAAAGTTGCATTCGGTGTTAAAATTAGATAAACACCCAAGTCTCTTGTTGTCAATAAAGAAATGTAAATTTTTTTTTTGGATTCCCCCCCCCCTTTTTCTCCCCAGTTGTTATCAGGCCAATTACCCCACTCTTCCAAGCCGTCCCGGTCGCTGCTCCACCCTCTATGCCAGGGAGGGCTGCAGACTACCACATGCTTCCTCCAATACATGTGGAGGCGCCAGCCGCTTCTTTTCACCTGACAGTAAGGAGTTTCACCAGGGGGACGTAGCACATGGGAGGATCCCGCTATTCCCCCCAGTTCACCCCCCCCCCCCGAACAGGCGCCCTGACCAACCAGATGAGGCGCTAGTGCAGCGACCAGGACGCATACCCACATCTGGCTTCCCACCCGCAGACACAGCCAATTGTGTCTGTAGGAATGCCCAACCAAGCTGGAAGTAACACGGGGGTTCGAACCGGCAATCCCTGTTGGTAGGCAACGGAATAGACTACTACCTGGACGCCCCCATAAAGAAATTAATTTAAGAACACATTAAACATATGGGGTTTCAGTCCATTAATGTGAGATAACTTTAACACTTTTTCCACAGTATAATGTTACTGTATGAAAGTAAAACAGTGAGAATCTGTGCGATGTCTACTATGGTACCTGTCCTATCAAGTGAGAGCAGAGCCGGCTGAGCATCTGCTTGATGTCCCCCAGCTCGTTGTGTGGGGGTGTTTGGGTGGGGTTAGGGACAGGGGTGGGGGTGAGGATTGGGTCTGCTGCTCTCCTCACTGTCTGAGCATAGATCAGTGGGCCAGGGTGTAGCTCCTGTTGCTGGGGTTTGGGGTGTGGGACCCCTGGGGGAAGGAGTGGCTCTGGTCTGGCTTGAGGGGGATAATAGCTTCCCTGGTGGGGTCTTAGTGGGGCATGATGTGGAGGAAGATAAGAATGATTTGGTCTCCATGGGGGTTGTCTGGATGATGGTCCATTTGGGTGCGTTGTTGGTGTAAGGGGGCTGTGGGCCAATCTGCTCCTTCTGCGGGGTTTGGATTGGTCTCTGTTGAGAGCAACATCTTTCAGTATCCGGGTGAAAATGGGGACTGTGTTTTTTAAATAGATGGACATGGTCATAGAGACAGTTGACATTCAGGGTGGGGTGTTGGGCCAGGTGGACGTTGTGCCTCAGGACACAGTCTCTGGACATGCTGCTGTTGATCCTGTAGATGGTGTCAGGGAGGAAGTCTTTCCTTGGTAGCAGGGTTGACATGACCACTCTGCTGTTGGGGAATGTGGTGGAGGCTTTCTCTATCCACTCCTCTGAATGACTCTGACAGTCTCTCCTGCTGGCTCCTTAGGTCACTGGAGCCAGTGTGGATGATGATGTGGCTTTGGGATCCCAGCCACTCATCTGACAGCAGGTCCATGGCATGCTAGGTATTTGGGCATCAAATTTTAGCCATTGTCTGATTGGGGAAAAGGTTCTTTTATTTTAAGAATTTGCCATTGGGGTCGATGAGGATGACAATGTCTGGTTTCTCTCTCTGCTGTGCTGGTCCGGAGGGATGAGGGGTGGTGTTGATCCGTGGGATGGGGGGAGATCGGGGTGTGGTGTTGGTAGGGCTGGGCGGTACATCGACTTTTTACGTTATATTGATATATTTTCAAACAACATGTAAGGTGAGACAATACCGATTGTATCGATATAGTTTGATGTTGCGTTAAAATACATAATCTATTTCTTAACACCAGCATGACCGGGATTTCACTCCTACCTAAAACGACCACGGGCGGTCAAATTGACGGCCGGTTTTTAAACTCTATATTTCCGTCAAGATAAATACCCAATTGAGATATTAATGCATTACATATGTTAGTATGTCTGTTAGGAAACGACTGACACCAAAATGTACATTTTAACAACTACAGTACTATTTCTAAACCATTTAAACTTCAGAGAGACATGGTCGAACTTGAACAGCAAAATTGAAAAAGTGAAAATATTACCTGAAAAACAAAACAGAAAACACATATTGCTAATCTAACAAATGTAACAAGGCCTATACCACGTGGGTAACACTTAAGTATGGGGAACATGGTCACCATTAATTAGGTGCTTATTAGCATGCAAATTAGCAACATATTGGCTCTTAATTGGTCATTATTACATACTCATTAATGCCTTATTCTGCATGGCCTTATTATACAACCAGTAAGCCATTAACTATGAGTTTTCCCTCTATAACCTCAGAATTATTGCTTATTAGTAGTACCATCTCAATATGCTTTGCTTAGTATGGACTTTATAAGGTGGTAGTACCACAAGAAGAGTTATTCTCCCTTACTAACACTTAACGAATATGGTCTGTTCTTACATAACACAACACAAAACTACAAGTGTTCATAGTGTTAAATTACTGTAAATTAAGTTTTTGTTACTTAGAATATGTTCCCCATACTAAAGTGACATCTTGATCATTACTAATTCACTAGTAATTAAGTTTTTTTATGTTCCCCATACTAAAGTGTTACCAAAACGTGAAATGTAAAAAAAGAACTGAAAATAAATATTGAAACAGTCCCAAACAACGACCGGAACTGAAAAACTACTAGAACGACCGTGGGCAGTTTTTAAACTCTGTATTCTGTCAAGATAAATATCCAGCTGAGATATTAATGCATTACATATGTTAGCTTGTCAGTTATGAAACTAACTAATTTTGGTGTCAGTTGGTTTCATAACTGACACCGAAATTAACATTTTAACAACTTTTAATACTATTTTTCAAACAATTTAAAATGGCCGCTGTCCGGCGCCTGTAAATACTGCAACGCCTCGGTGGTAGTCATGGAGCGTCTGTAACGGCGTCTCTAACCAGACATGTTGGCAATAATCAAAAATCAAGTTTAGACTATTTCTCGACACTGGAGAACGCTGTTTTTTTCTAGGACAGAACAATGAACTTCACAAAGGAAATAACGTGACCAAAACACGTCATATATAGTGACATGATGCGCACGATCACTCGTGGTCGTTTTTAGGTAGATCTTACCATAACTTTTTTTTTTTTTGGTGTGCGATTGATCTAAAACCCATTTTAAATGCAAATATATGCAATTTCAGGAGAATTCAGGGAGCGGCAGGTCTGTATCTTTCCCCCCCACAAAGTTATTAAACTTTGAAAATCCCAAAAATGCAAACTGCATTCCCAAACAGTCATCCTGACTGTTTGGGAATGCAGAGATAGGCCTATTTTTATTTAATATAGGGTATTGACTTTAGGTAGTTTTTCATTTACATGTTGATATATTGTGCAGCTGTATATTTTAAAACAGGGAAGGAAGCCCCGTATTTGCATTTTATTTTGATGTTTGATGTGTTTTAATAGAAGTGCTTGTGACATCTCACATGTGGCTTTGACTTGCAACTGAACATTTAGCCCACTTCCCAGAAAATACCGAGATATATATCGTGTATCATCATTCAGCCTAAAAATACCGAGATATAATGTTTGGTCCATACCGCCCTGCCCTAGGTATTGGTCTATGGGCTTGAGGTGGAGCTGGGGGTAGAGGGTGGCTGTTGAGTTGGTGGGTCCTGGTTGCTGTCAGTGGAGTTCACAGGGTCTTGGGTTGTGGTCTGGGTGTGAGTCCAGCTGCTCTATCAGGCCTTGTGCAGCTTTCTCTCTCTCTCCTGAAGCTCCCCTGGCAGAGTAGTCACTTCTTTTCTGTAGCGCTTTCTCTCTTCTCTCAGCTCCCTCACCTCCTCTGTCAGAGCTGTCAAAACTGTACGATGTGCCTCTCTCTGTCTTGTTGCAGCTCTCTTAACTCAGTCCTCAGGGTGATCAGCTCTGTTCTGTAGCTGTCTGTCTTGTTTCAGCTTGGTCAGCTCCGGGCTGATGGTAGAGGTGCCTTGCTGCACTTTGGTGTCCTGGGTTGGCTGTTGGCTGATCAGCTCTCTCGGTTGTACGAACTCTTTCTCCAACTCCGTGACTTTCACCTTCATGTCATTTATAGTGTGGTTCAGCTGGGGGTTCTGGGCCTGTTCTGGGCTGGTGGGCTCGCTTTCCTCAGGGGGCTGATCAGTAGTGGGGAGCTGAGAGTGGGGTTGGTGTCTGTGTCTGACAGGGTGTGGGTGTTTTAAGTGGGCGCCAACTTTTTTTCTTTTGGGCCCTTTCCTTAATAAGGAGAAGGTCCAGCTCAAATTGTTTGAGGTTTCACTGTACCATGACAGTCCCATTCTTATATATATATTAATAATAATAATAATAAATTAATAAGGAGAAGGTCCAGCTCAAATTGTTTGAGGTTTCACTGTACCATGACAGTCCCATTCTTATATATATATTAATAATAATAATAATAAATTAATAAGGAGAAGGTCCAGCTCAAATTGTTTGAGGTTCCACTGTACCATGACAGTCCCATTCTTATATATATTAATAATAATAATAATAATAATAATAATAATAATAATAAATTAATAAGGAGAAGGTCCAGTTCAAATTGTTTGAGGTTTCGCTGTACCATGACAGTCCCATTCTTATATATATTAATAATAATAATAATAATAATAATAATAAATTAATAAGGAGAAGGTCCAGCTCAAATTGTTTGAGGTTTCGCTGTACCATGACAGCCCCATTCTTTATATATTAATAATAATAATAATAATAATAAATTAATAAGGAGAAGGTCCAGCTCAAATTGTTTGAGGTTTCGCTGTACCATGATAGCCCCATCCTTTCTATATTTATAATAATAATAATAATAAATGAATAAGGAGAAGGTCCAGCTCAAATTGTTTGAGGTTTCGCTGTACCATGACAGCCCCATTCTTATATATATTGACTGACTGACTCATGGCAGTGTCTTGTTAGTCTCGCTGTCTCTTATCTCTCTCTGTCTCAGTCTTTCTTTCTTTGTCATCTGCTTAGTCATCGGTGAAGTCACAGTTGCACCTGAGTCTTGTCTTTGCTGCTGTCTGTCTGGGAAGAAGGCACGGCGCTGTAATGCGTGCTAATTGGCAGGCGGGAGGAAGGAGGGGACAGAAGAGAGCAATGTGCATGCCAGAACAACTACACTTGGACAGCCAGTCTGACTATTTAGCCACTTATGTTGGCCAGTAATTGAGCGCACTATGTAACCCAAACAAAAAGGGGTGGGGGGAGGATAAAGGGGAGGGGGTGGAAAGAGAGAGAGAGGTAAACAGGCGCATATTAAACAGCATCCGTATTAGACCACTTTGAAGTATACGCTAATTTATGTTGGTCTAGTCAAAACTCAGAAAGCAATTCATCTTACTGATTCACTAATCACGCTCTAGTATAATCTCTCTCTCTCTCCATCCCTCTTTGTATTTACGCAAGTCTTGAGACTCTGTCTACATGCTCCCCTTTACATTTCTGTGGTCATATTTTTTTCTCTCGTGTGGCGTGGAAAGCAAACTAACATTTCAGGGGAGTCACTGAGGCGTTGTGACTTCATTACACCCCAGTTATCTCTCTTTCGTTCACTGAATGACACACACAGACAATCCTGTCCCTCTATTGGCACAATTTTACTGACAAACTGTCCCTCAGCACAGACTTTTATGCACCTTTTTTTTTTTTTGCACCATGCCCATTTGTTATTGCTCCCTGCTGTCTTGCTCAGTCGAGAAAATTATTTGATGGTTGTCAGTGCGGGCGACGCCCAAACGGGTAGAGCTTTTCTGCAGATTTGCTGCAGAGTCACTGGTTCAAGTCCCCGTGTCGGCGGCGACATTCTGAGTGGGTGCGCAGAATTGAGAATCAATAATTGCCTGTCATCGAGTCAAGACGGCAAATCTGTTGAATTCCCGGTTTCTGTGAGGCAGAAGGGTAAACAGGAGGCAGCTGTTACTGGTAATCTGAGCGTGTTCTACATCTGCTTTCACTATAAATCCATAGCATACACAGGGTGAAGTAGGCTGCAGGGAGGGGTGGAGTTAGAGCGTAAACACGAGGAAGGGGAGGCGGGGGAGAGGAAGGAGCGAATCAGCGTGTAAACAGAGGAAACTGGGGATGGAAGGTTCTAATCAGTCTAATCAGAACAGTACTCCCCAAACGTTCTTCCCTTTTTGTTTACACTGCTTTCCTAGAAGTTATAAATCTCTCTCTCTCTCTCTCTCACTCCCTCACTCTCTGCTGGTGCTGGGATCTCGATCTCTGAGACGCCCACAGAAGTGCCAAACGTCTCCCGGGTCATTTGAATAGATGGAATGCAGAGCTTGTGATTTGTGTATATCACGTAGCTGTTGTAAGGGCGCGGCCCGCCCGTTGGAGGCATCCAGCAGAGAGAGACAGCGAGCGAGAGGGTTGCGTGGGTCTGGAAGGTATGGGAAATTATTTTTCTTAAATTGCAGGTTTGAAAAGGTACAGAAAAGGGCAGTTAATAGTACAGAGGTAAAAATGCCGTATGTGGTGAATGGTCGGTGTACGTGGCCTTCCACAGGGTGAAATCAGAAACTGCACAATTCATCTGCGCTCATGGAGAATTACAAATCACTATTTTTCTTGGACGGTAAATTTACTTAGACGAATTTTTCAAGTTTATTTGCTCACAGGCCAGGTGGCTGGTGTGACGGAGGAAGATGCCGAGGACAGGAAGAAATGGAAACGGGTGATCCGCTGTGGCGACTCCTAACGGGAGCAGCCGAAAGTATTAGCAGTAGATTTGCTGACAAGACAGGTTGGCTGAAAAGGTTTCTTAATATTTGCTTGAGGCAAAATTGACATTATCCTTAATGAAGTGCTCTTTAGTCAAAGCATTTGCCTCTCAGTGTAATGACGGTAAGTGCCCAGCACCTCACTAATCTCATTAGATGTCAGTAATGATAACGATAATGATAAATTAATTTGCAAAGCAGTTCTCTTAACCAAGTTACAGGGAGCTGAGAATAGCATAACACCGCAGCGTTAGCTAAACATACTATACACCAGCAGTGATGAGTACCTACCGGCGGTGGTCTGAGGAGGGACAAACCACAATCTGGTGACAGGGTGTTGGGCACCCAATGCTCATCGATGTGCGGGTGCAATGGAGGCTACCCCGTCTGGTCCAAACTGACAGACGGTCTACTATGGCACAAGTCACAGATAATTTTAATGATGGTTATGGGAGGAATGTGTCACAACAAACAGTACATTGCACCCTGCTGCGTGTAAGGCTGTGTAGCCACAGACCGGTCAGAGTGTCCATGATGACCTCTGTCCACCATCGAAAGCACCTACAATGGGCACAAGAGTGTCGGAACTGGACCTTGGAGCGGCGGAAGAAGGTCGCCTGGTCCATGAGTCCCGTTTACTTTCATATCATGTGGATGGCCATGTACGTGTGTGCCGTTTACCTGGGGAAGTGACGGCACCAGGATGCAACTGTGGGAAGACGACAAGCCGGTGGAGGGAGTGTGATGGTTTGGACAATGTTCTGCTGGGTAAGGCTGCAACAACAAACTGATGAAATCGATAGAATCCGATTATGAAAATAGTCGGCAGCGAATTTCACTATCAATTTGTTGGGTCTGTGTTGGTGCACACTGTGTCACGGAGCTGACTACGTCACTTCAAGAAAAACAACCCCAACATTTGAAAACACGGTGGAGGCGCGGAGAAAACTGTTCGCCCAAAATCATTTACGGGAGCACTTCACATTAAATTCGAGTGTGTTAGCCGCAAACTATGTAAAACGGATCTTGCGTGGCACGAGAGCACCACGGTAATGAGAGAACACCTGGAAACAAAAAGCTGTTGGGAGTCTTTTCAGGGACTCAGCAGCAGGGTAAGGATAAGGTTTTAGTTAAACGAGTTTAGACCCATGCCATGCATTGCATTTTAAAGGGAGGAATCGTTCGTCTCACAGCAGGTAGTTCGTTTATCTACACAATAGCCGGCGTTTACTCACGAACCAGCTTGAACGGGCCAGTTAAGTAAAATATCCAAGAAGAGAGCTAGCCTCAGCCAGGAGCACGTGGACAAGCTAACGTCTTTGCATCGCAATGCAACGTTCCTGTAGAAAGAGAGAGAGAAAGTGTGTGTGTCTGTGTGTGTGTGAGAGTGTTACTGCAGTGTTACTGTTGTTAAAGCTATTTGATGTAGCAATGCCTGTTAACAGTTTGTGTTTTACATTTTTCTCTCTTATTATTTATAATTTATTACTATTTTAATAGCTCAGGTCCATTCAGGCAGTGTAAAAATTGCTTGTTTTTGTGCCTTTTATTAAAAGAAAAATAAGCATATATATTTTTACATGTTGTATAGCATACATACATATGTCTGTTATTTGTTTTAATATTGCCAATGTGGAATAACTGTTTTTTGAATAAAATTATTGGACAAATTTTGTTTTTCATCGATTAATGGAAGAAATAATTGACATATTAATCGATTATCAAAATAGTTGTTAGTTACAGCCCTACTGCTGGGAAACCCTGTGTCGGGCCAGTTCATGTTGACATCAGTTTGACATGTGCCACCTGCCTAAACATCGTTACAGACCAGGTACCCCTTCATGATAATGGTGTTCCCTGATGGCAGTGGCCTCTGTCAGCAGGATAATGCACCCTGCCTCACTGCACACATTGTTCGGGAACGGTTTGAGGAACACGATGAAGTGTTCAAGGCGTTGCTCTGGCCTCCAAATTCTCCAGATCTCAGTCCGATTGAGTATCTGTGGGATGTGCTGGACCGACAAGTCCGATCCACGGTGGCTGCACCTCGCAACTTACAGGAGTCGAAGGATCTGCTGCTGATGTTTTGGTGCCAGATACAACAGGACACCTGCAAGGGTCTTGTAGAGTCCATGCCGTGGTGGGTCGGTGCTGTTTTGGTGGCACACAGAGGAACAACAGCATATTAGGCAAATGGTCATAATGTTTTGGCTCATCAATGTAAACCTGCCCACAACAAAATTGTAAATCCCAAATACCAATTATAAACACTAAGTAATATTCACTATAGCTGTTAGGGGGAAAGTGCTGTATTTCCAAGTGTGGAAGACAAGGTCAGAAAAAGTGCCATTTTACGACTGAAAATGGGCAAGGAGAGGGAGAGAGAGAGAGAGAGAGAGAGAGAGAGAGAGAGAGAATTGCAAGGAGAGATGTTGTTTTCTTTTTCTTTTTTTATCAGTCAGTGTTTGAGTAAGGGGAGCTGAAGGCGTTGACTTATTCACCAATCACAAAAAACCCCAGAATCCACAAATGTAATCTGCTCTCATCCGCTGTGTAAACGCCTCCGCTCTGTCCCTGCCTGTAGACCAGCGCCAGAGGAAAACCCTCAGTTTTACCAGCGGAGAGAGAGAAGACCTGCACGGGGTGGAGACACTGAGGAGAGAGGGGAGGAGGGGGAACGAGAGAGGGCATGGAGAGAAGGAGGTGTGGTGTGAAGAAAATAAACAGGGGTTCAGGAGGGGAAGAGAAGCAAAGGGGGACAGAGGAATAGCAGAGAAAAAAGAGAGCCGTGTTTCCATCAAAGCATTTTTCAGGGCTCAGGAACAAGGAACACTTTATTTGTCGCTTCATAGTAAATATAATTTCCCCCAGCCCACAGCCGTGCAACACAAAGACAAAAACACATAGCCACAAACTACAAGAACACATATATCCAAACTACAACACGTGTATCCAAACTGGAACACGTTTATCCAAACTAACAACACATATAACCAAACTAAGAACACATATATCCAAACTAACAACACATATATCCAAACTAACAACACATATATCCAAACTAACAACACATATATCCAAAGTAAGAACTCATATATCCAAACTAACAACACATATATCCAAACTAACAACACATATATCCAAACTAACAACACATATAACCAAACTAACAACACATATAACCAAACTAACAACACATACACTACCGTTCAAAAGTTTGGGATCACCCAAACAATTTTGTGTTTTCCATGAAAAGTCACACTTATTCACCACCATATGTTGTGAAATGAATAGAAAATAGAGTCAAGACATTGACAAGGTTAGAAATAATGATTTGTATTTGAAATAAGATTTTTTTTACATCAAACTTTGCTTTCGTCAAAGAATCCTCCATTTGCAGCAATTACAGCATTGCAGACCTTTGGCATTCTAGCTGTTAATTTGTTGAGGTAATCTGGAGAAATTGCACCCCACGCTTCCAGAAGCAGCTCCCACAAGTTGGATTGGTTGGATGGGCACTTCTTGCGTACCATACGGTCAAGCTGCTCCCACAACAGCTCAATGGGGTTCAGATCTGGTGACTGCGCTGGCCACTCCATTACCGATAGAATACCAGCTGCCTGCTTCTGCTCTAAATAGTTCTTGCACAATTTGGAGGTGTGTTTAGGGTCATTGTCCTGTTGTAGGATGAAATTGGCTCCAATCAAGCGCTGTCCACTGGGTATGGCATGGCGTTGCAAAATGGAGTGATAGCCTTCCTTATTCAGAATCCCTTTTACCCTGTACAAATCTCCCACCTTACCAGCACCAAAGCAACCCCAGACCATCACATTACCTCCACCATGCTTAACAGATGGCGTCAGGCATTCTTCCAGCATCTTTTCATTTGTTCTGCGTCTCACAAACGTTCTTCTTTGTGATCCAAACACCTCAAACTTGGATTCATCCGTCCACAACACTTTTTTCCAGTCTTCCTCTGTCCAATGTCTGTGTTCTTTTGCCCATCTTAATCTTTTTCTTTTATTGGTCAGTCTCAGATATGGCTTTTTCTTTGCCACTCTGCCCTGAAGCCCAGAATCCCGCAGTCGCCTCTTCACTGTAGATGTTGACACTGGTGTTTTGCGGGTACTATTTAATGAAGATGCCAGTTGGGGACCTGTGAGGCGTCTGTTTCTCAAACTAGAGACTCTAATGTACTTATCTTCTTGCTCAGTTGTGCAACGCGGCCTCCCACTTCTTTTTCTACTCTGGTTAGAGCCTGTTTGTGCTGTCCTCTGAAGGGAGTAGTACACACCGGTGTAGGAAATCTTCAATTTCTTAGCAATTTCTCGCATGGAATAGCCTTCATTTCTAAGAACAAGAATAGACTGTCGAGTTTCAGATGAAAGTTCTCTTTTTCTGGCCATTTTGAGCGTTTAATTGACCCCACAAATGTGATGCTCCAGAAACTCAATCTGCTCAAAGGAAGGTCAGTTTTGTAGCTTCTGTACCGAGCTAAACTGTTTTCAGATGTGTGAACATGATTGCACAAGGGTTTTCTAATCATCAATTAGCCTTCTGAGCCAATGAGCAAACACATTGTACCATTAGAACACTGGAGTGATAGTTGCTTGAAATGGGCCTCTATACACCTATGTAGATATTGCACCAAAAACCAGTCATTTGCAGCTAGAATAGTCATTTACCACATTAGCAATGTATAGAGTGTATTTCTTTAAAGTTAAGACTAGTTTAAAGTTATCTTCATTGAAAAGTACAGTGCTTTTCCTTCAAAAATATGGACATTTCAATGTGATCCCAAACTTTTGAACGGTAGTGTATATCCAAACTAACAACACATATAACCAAACTAACAACACATATAACCAAACTAACAACACATATAACCAAACTAACAACACATATATCCAAAGTAAGAACTCATATAACCAAACTAACAACACATATATCCAAACTAACAACACATATAACCAAACTAACAACACATATATCCAAAGTAAGAACTCATATATCCAAACTAACAACACATATATCCAAACTAAGAACACATACGTATATCCAAACTAACAACACATATATCCAAACTAAGAACACATACGTATATCCAAACTAACAACACATATAACCAAACTAACAACACATATATCCAAACTAACAACACATATATCCAAACTAAGAACACATACGTATATCCAAACTAACAACACATACAACCAAACTAACAACACATATATCCAAAGTAAGAACTCATATATCCAAACTAACAACACATATATCCAAACTAAGAACACATATATCCAAACTAAGAACACATATAACCAAACTAAGAACACATATATCCAAACTAACCACACATATATCCAAACTAAGAACACATATATCCAAACTAATAACACATATATCCAAACTAACAACACATATAACCAAACTAAGAGCACATATAACCAAACTAACAACACATATATCCAAACTAACAACACATATATCCAAACTAAGAACATATATATCCAAACTAACAACACTTATATCCAAACTAACAACACATATATCCACTAACAACACATATAGCGAAACTGCAACACATATATCCAAACTAAGAACACATATAACCAAAGTAAGAACACATATAAGAACACATATAACTAAACTAAGAGCACATATGTCAAAACTAAGAACACATAGTATAAGAACACATATAGCCAAACTAAGAGCACATATATATCCAAACTAAGAACACAAATAACCAAACTAAGAGCACATATATCCAAACTAAGAACACATATATCCAAACTAAGAACACATATATCCAAACTAACAACACATATATCCAAACTAACAACACATATATCCAAACTAAGAACACATATATCCAAACTAACAACACATATATCCAAACTAAGAACACATATATCCAAACTAAGAGCACATATGTCCAAACTAAGAACACATAGTATAAGAACACATATAACCAAACTAAGAGCACATATGTCCAAACTAAGAACACATAGTATAAGAACACACATAGCCAAACTAAGAGCACATATATCCAAACTAAGCAACAAAAAAATCACTGTCCAAGTGAATGAACGCCAGCCAGGATGACTGTTGGGACTGCTGGTCTGCATGGGCTAGCAGTTAGCTTAGCCCACATTAAAACGTGGGCTACGTTTAAACACGTTATTAGAAAAGCTGGATGAAAATGGCAAAATTTGATGAAATGTCCTCAATATTGTCTCTCAAAAACATGTTCATGCTGGCTTGAGGTGGTTTTTGTTTAGTTAAAGCGCTAAATGGGCGATGAAAATGCATTTATCAAATACAAAAATTAAACGCGATAGGATTTAATCACACAATCTACTGTTTCTGGCGGCCTTAACTGGTCCGTTTTTTCTCGTGCGTATTGAAGTATGGACATATATGACGTGGGATACATAAAGCTATATTCAGGGTTTTATTCGCTTAAACAGATCAGATGGAGGTGCACCTAATGCCCATTTTATTTGTTGCATCTTAAGTTCGCTTAGCATTTGCTTGACAATTGGATGCAAACAGCTGTGGACAAGCAGAAACGAATTAAGAACAAATAAGAGAAATATATAGAGAGAGGCTCACACGGTGTTGGACGGAAAAGGTTAATGTTACAGAGAATAATTCAATTCAATTCAATATATTGTCATTAAAAACAATGTGCAGGCACATGTTAAAAATGAAATGAGGGCTGTGGCTTCACCAAACAGTGCAAGACAGACACAGACAAACACAATATAAGATATACACACATGAAGACCAAAAGCTGAAAATAAGTTAAAAAAGGAGCACGAGTACAAAATATTTAAAGATATCCGCAGACATTCAGTGGGTGGCCAGGTTCAGGTGGGCAACAGCTTGTGGAAAGAAGCTGTTTTTGAGCCTGATAGTGTGGGCTCTGAGGCTCCTGTAGCGCCTCCCAGAGTGCAGGGGGGAGAACAGTCCATGGTTGGGGTTGCGGCTGCCTTGACGACCCGCTGCAGAGCTTTCTGGTCTACTGAGGTGCAGCTGCCGTACCACACTGAGAGGCAGCTGGTCAGGATGCTCTCTATGGTGCAGTGGTAGAAGTTGGGGAGAATTTTGGGGGGTAGAACAAGGGGCACATAGTGTCATAGATGTGAATCGCAACCTGTTGTCTGACTTCGTTGTGAACAAAACGATATGGGATCAGTGTCCTAAGTTTGTAATTGGAAGCAGGCCTGATATTGACCGCACGTTTTAAATTGAGTATCTGACGTTACATATCATTTACATCATATTCTGATTGGACGCTTAACACTGACGTTGTGAAATACTAGATGCTCTGTGCTCCAGTTCAACAGAGTTAAACATTAACTCACCTGAATCATATTTTTAGCTAACCGCCACCTAGAAAAGCAAGCTGACACATCAGAAACACTTAAAAGTGGGGGCGTCCGGGTGGCATGGTGGTCTATTCCGTTGCCTACCAACACGGGGATCGCCAGTTCGGATCCCCGTGCTACCTCCGGCTTGGTCGGGCGTCCCTACAGACACAATCGGCCATGTCTGTGGGTGGGAAGCCGGATGTGGGTATGTGTCCTGGTCGCTGCACTAGCGCCTCCTCTGGTCGTTCGGGGGGGAGAACTGGGGGTAATAGCATGATCCTCCCAAGAAGCGGCTGGCGACTCCACGTGTATCGGAGGAGGCATGTGGCAGTCTGCAGCCCTCCCCGGATCGGCAGAGGGGGTGGAGCAGCGACCGGGATGGCTCGGAATAGTGGGATAATTGGCCGGATACAACTGGAGAGAAAAAGGGAAAATTCCAAAAAAAAAAGGAAACGCTTAAAAACTTCTGTCAAAAGATTGATTTGTTTTAGCAGGTTAAAGGTGAGGAGCACGTCTTGCCTCTCTGTCGCATAGACAATACCAAGTGCTGAATACGAGGGAAAGGCTAAGGGAGAAGAGTGGTGGGGTGTAGTAAACATATATTTTTCCAATTTTCTTACCAGTGAGGATTAAAATATCACTTTAAAAGAGTCTTTGAATGTCTTTCAACAGCATGTATTTTTAGATGCACTCAAAACAGTTTTGGAGGGGTCGCAACACAGATGGTCCAGCTAAACGTGAGACTAATTGTCGGTTTGTGAGTGAATGGGGTAAAAGCCAGGGTTCACGAGGTACTTGGTTTCTAAAACGAGAGAGGACGACGCTCCACATGTCCACACCCAGAGGCGGAGGGTCTGTCTCCGGGTGCGGAGCGGCAGAACACCTGGCCGGGCCGCCGTCCTGCCTCCTCCCTGCCAGCTGGCTAATGGTACCGGGCCAAGAAGCCACGCTTGGCTCCGGCGCTGTTCTCAAACTGCTGCCCAACTTCAGTAACACTCGCGCGCTTGATCGAGTGTCGTGTTGGATTTTTTTTTGAAACCTATTTTCCCCTGAATAGTTTTCTAAGGCCAAAGTCTGTAATCCACTGTGGCTGGAAGTCAGTCAAATCTCCTGCTCCCCCCCCCCCATCCCAGCCCCGCCTTTCAGTTTCAGATGATGACTAGATGAATGGAGAGTATTAACTCTGCTGGTACTGAGCCTGAAACCAGATGATGTTCTGGTGTCTGTTGTTTACTGAACTTCAGTTGTGTACGATAACTTGGAAGAACAAAAAAAAATTGGTTCTGTTCTGCAGTTGACACTTTTTGGTTTGAAAGAAGTCAGTACTGATGCTTTGGTATCGCTCTAGTGCAGTTCCGATGGTTCATGCATTCTGTTTATTCTTGTCTTTTTCTTTCTTTTCCCTCCATTTCTCCTTCTTTCCTCCCTCCCTCTCTCTCTCTCTCTCTCTTTCTCTCTCTCTCTCTCGCTCTCTCCCTCAGAGTCAGGCCATGCGTATAGTGCGGACGGTGGGCCAGGCCTTCGAGGTGTGTCATAAGCTCAGCCTGCAGCACACGCAGCAGAATGCAGATGGGCAGGAGGACTCCAACAGTGAAAAGACCTGCAACGACTCTTCTGTTGCAGGTATGTGCATGTATGCATGCACACAAACACACATGCACATTGTCGGGCTGAGCGATGTAAAAAAAAAAAAAAACCTGTCCTTGCAACATTTTTGTCTTTTTTGCAATATTAAAGAAATACAGGAGTTGTGTAATTTAACCAGATATACGCAGCTTTTACCTTCAGTAGCTCCGTTTGGAAAGAATTAATTAATCACTCTAGCAATGATTTGGGTGATTGTAGAGGGGGGGGAAAAAGGCAGTTGTTCAACACCGGTTGACTCAGTGTGACACCATTAAATTCAGCTAATACCCACCCATCAATCCAGGCTGGTCCATGATCAACACTATATATCATGCACTTTGCTTATCCTTGTAGAAGGGCTGGGGAAACCTTTACAAAGCACATCATAACTCAGGAATAGTTTGCACCGGCCAGGCGACTTCTCCGGGTTTACAAAACCACTTCAGACACCCAGCTGTTAAGAGGACGGCCAGGCTGACAAGATTGCACACTTCTCCATATTTAGTATTTATCAAGTGCGTTACTCTTGGGGAGAGGAAACAAGCAGTATTGATGTAGCCTTCTCAAAGGAAGGAAGGGCAGCAATGATTCGCTCCTTTATAACCAAGCAACCTCCCTCCCTCGTGGAAGGGATGTTGGAAAGCTCAGCGCTCAGAAACATTTGGAGAGGGCCCCAAAGTCGGGCTGACTCAGACTGGCTGTCTCTCACCCTGGCTCGCAGACTTAAGCAGCCGTCCAGCCGAGCTCGAATCCAAGTTTCCCAATCCACATTTCCAATCTGCCCACATCTGCCCACATCATTTCGTCACTCCCCACCGGGGGCTCATCTGTGAATGAGTAAAAGAAGGAAGGGATTCAGGAAGTTACAGGAGGCGTCACATCACCGTCCTCCAGTTTTAAGATTACATTACATTCAGAGGTGCAATATCATTTAAGGGAATTAATGGGACAAAATAGATCATTTAACATTTTACTGGAAAAATACAAATAACAAAATACAAATTTCAAATTCTTTAAATTACCATCCATCCGTCCATTATCCAAACCGCTTATCCGGCTCAGGGTCGCGGGGATTCATTGGGCGACAGGCGGGGAGACACCCTGGACAGGCTGCCAGTCCATCTCTCACACACACACACACACACACACACACCTAGGGACAATTCAGTACGGCTGAGTCACCTGACCTGCATGTCTTTGGACACGGGGAGAAAATGCAAACTCCACACAGAGGACAACCCGGGGATGACCCACCAAGGTTGGACTACCCCGGAGCTCAAACCTTTGACACACGTCCCCGCACACCACACGACGACATCAAAAACACTACAGTCAACAGCACTCACATGTATTGCATGTGTGCACATTGTGATGGGGATGCTGAAATAATAAACTCCAGTTCACCTGACATCATCATCATCGGCGGTCACTCGGGGTTGAGTATGACCGTCCTCCCTATGGAGGATGCCTGTGTGTGGCTTTGTTTAACGTGGGGAGACCGGTGCACAGACAGCCACCACACGGTCCTTGACCGAGCTTGGTCAGGATCCAGTGGCATGAAGTCCAAGATGACTCCCCGGGGGCCCATTTCTGCTGCAGCCTTCATCCGCCTTCCCAGCCGTTGTGATGCTTCCCTAAAGTCAGCCATCATCCTCCGCCTATTCCACCGTTGAGGTCTTGGTTGGATTGCTCTTTGTCGGGGACCGCCCCCTTGACCCTACCGCCATGGGTGACCCTACCGGGAGCATAGCTCCAGACGGCATTACTCTCGGTAGCTCAGGACCACGCAAGCTTCTCCACCAGAGTACCTTGAGGAAACCCAAACAAACACGGGAAGAACATGCAAGCTCCACACAGATGGGCTGGAATCAAACCCAGGACCCTCCTCCTGTGATTTCACATGTCTTTCCGCTAAGCCGCCGTTTCGCCTTTCCTACTTTTCATGGACAAGTTGAAGTCGGACTGAAATTGAAACGCTAATATTGTCTAACACCACATATAAATGTTATCATGCGTGTTGCACTGGGCGGCACGCTGGCGCAGTGGTTAGCGCGGTCGCCTCACAGCAAGAAGGTCCTGGGTTCGAGCCCCGGGGTAGTCCAACCTTGGAGGGTCGCCCCGGGTCGTCCTCTGTGTGGAGTTTGCATGTTCTCCCCGTGTCTGCGTGGGTTTCCTCCGGGGGGGCTCCGGTTTCCTCCCACAGTCCAAAGACATGTAGGTCAGGTGAATCGGCCGTACTAAACTGTCCCTAGGTGTGTTTGTGTGTCGGCCCTGTGATGGACTGGCGGCCTGTCCAGGGTGTCTCCCCGCCTGCTGCCCAGTGACTGCCGGGATAGGCTCCAGCGTGGAAAACTCTTTTCCGATTCCCTCTTCAAAAGAGCTCCTAGTTCAGCTTCCTCCCTCCGATCTTGTTTTCTGGTACTCGTGATCTTACCAGACATGCTTATTTATATTCAGCCAATCGGATCAGATCGTGAAATGATGGAGAGCTGCTTGTGATGATTCAGCGCCACAAAATGACTGACACTACAGCCGAAACTAACAGCAAATTGCAATGCACACAGAGCATCTAGCGCCATCTGCTACCTTTGATTTATTTATTTATTTTGGAAAACCCAACATTTGCTCTTCTTAGCCGTTAAAACATCAAATAATAAACCAACTAGATGAAGGGAAAACAGGAGTTTTGGCTCTTTGGAGCCTTATCACCTGTATCACAATACTTAAGTACGAAGCAAAGGCTGTCATGGCCGTCTGTGTAGTAGTGGAAAACCACACAGGATACGTGTTTGATGGGCGATTTCTATCATAGCACACACTCTTCCAAAGGACGTGTCATTTTAATCACCAGTCAGAAATCAACGCGAAAATATGCTGCCTGTATAAAAATAGTGGGTTTGCTGAAAATTGGTGTTGGCACCAATTTTGTGAGGGAAACACCTTCACGCTTCGTTTTCTCACACAGGACACACACACACACAAACAAGCAAACACAATTAAGGTTTCACCACCGTGCAGGCGTGAAGGCCACAGGTGACATAACAGTCAGACGGCAATGAGCTGAGCTCTTTTCATCCACCAGCTTCTTCCCGGGTGGGGTGAAACTCACCCTGTGGTGGTCTGGCGGCCTGTCCAGGGTGTCTCCCCGCCTGCCGCCCAGTGACTGCTGGGATAGGCTCCAGTATCTTCGTGACCCTGAGAGCAGGCTAAGTGGTTCGGATGGATGGACGGATGGATGTTTGTGTCTGTATGTCTCTGTGTGTTTCTGGAGGAGAGAGAGAGACCCAAGGTGGCTTCTTTTCCGCCACCATTTCAGCCACTTTAGCCGGAGCTGGCTGCTACGTTACCCCACATAGAGAGATTTGGACCGGGGCACATTGCCTCTGTACCCCCACACTACCACCACAACCTACCCCCGCCCATCCCAGTAAGCCCAGTTTGGCTCCAGAGACTGGCTCTTTTCACATGCTGATCCACGCAAAGCTCAACCGCACTATACAAATGCAAGCATGGTAATGAGTCACACAGACACACACACATTCAGCCACCCACAGAGCTCTGTCATGGTACTTTAAGTGACACGGGAGCCTTTACGCACAGTCGGCGTGCTTATCTCGAGAGCTGCTAGTCACGGCAGTGAGAAAAGAAGTGGAAAGAGAAGGGGACGAGAGGCAGCGGGATGCCGCGGGTGGATCGGAGTCGAGGACAGGGTAAAAGAGAAAGAAGGAAAGCCGACTCCGGAAAATAAATAGCGATGCGTATTTGAAAAAAAAAATTTTTTTTATTTGTGTAGCATATCATCACCCGCCTTTCAAAGTAGTGTAGCGTGAGGCGTTGGTACAACTGTGAGCACTGTTCAAGCCTGCTCAGCAGAACATAACCAGCATGACTCCACTACGCGAGCTGTTCTCATTATAATAAAAATGTACTAAAGCAACGACGGCGCTCAAAGCTGGAAAGCCCATTTGCTAGTTGAGTGAGTACACCATCATTTTGCAGCTACAACAACAACAGATGCTGCGGGCACATACTGTAAAGCAGTGTTTCCCCAACCCGGTCCTCAAGGACCCCCTATCCTGCAGATTTTCTTTGCAACCCTGAATAAGTACCTGTTTGTAGTTATTCAACCAATCAGCAGTGAATGTCAGAGTTTGCACACCTTGCATAATTAAGTGCTGCGAGATGATTGAGGGAGTGAGTACAAGCAGGGCTACCTATGCAGGGTTCCAGTGAAAATACGCAGGATAGAGGGTCCTTGAGGACTGGGTTGGGAAACACTGCAGTAAAGAACCACTCGGTAATTCCCAGAATACATCAGTCCAAAGAGCGGCTCATCTGAGAGATGAACCGTCTTTCCCCCTCCCCGAAACGTGTTCACCTCCTTTCAGTTGAAACGATATTCACCGGATTTGACAACCAACCGCCTATCCCTCCAAACCTTTAGAATCAGAGAGCCGGGAAAGAGTGTACAGGGCAGGAGAAAAGGGGGGCGGATGAGCGATGTAATACGCGTTTTCATCCGAGTAGGGTCAAGCGAATTGCAAGAGGGAGCTTGAGTGACGGGGGTGTGGAGGAGGACGGAGAGTCGAGGTGAAAAAGTAGTGGTAAACAGTGCAGCGGGGAGGTGGAGGAGTTGAAGCGTTGATAACGGAGTTTTGAAAAAGGACAAAAATGGGGAAGACGTGACCGCTTGTATCGAACGGGAGTGAGAGAGTAGAGCTGCTACTACTACTACTCGGGAGAAGGTATATTGGGAGAAAGATACTGCCAGGGAAGAGGAAAAGAGGAAGGCCAAAGAGGGGGTTTATGGATGTGGTGAGGGAGGGCATGCAGGTGGCTGGTGTGACAGAGGAAGATGTAGAGGATAGGAAGAGATGGCAACGGATGATCTGCTGTGGCGCCCCCTAATGGGAGCAGCCGAAAGTAGTAGTAGTAGTAGAAATCTCAGCTAAGCAGGTGTACAAAGCACTGAATACTCAATCCAAGCCGTGTCAGGATTATTTAAATAGCCCCGAATCACAGTAGTAGTATCAGAGGGTGTCTTATTTACTAGCTGAGAAACGGGTAGAACCAGTAAACAAGAATGGATGACAACCTCTATCTGTAAAGTTTCCACATGCGTCAAACGAACTAGTTCATGCGATGCCTCGTACATTGGACGAGTCCTTTTGACAAGGTTATCCCCGAACTCGCTGAACTCGAAGGTGGTGCGGGGAGCTGTCTAGCATTGAGCGGGATGGGATTAGGAGCAGGAAGTTTATAGAATTTGCAGACCCCTTGAAGCCCCGCCCATTTTTACACCCGGCCAATCACCGCGGAAAGTGGGCGTAGACTTCCGAATGTCGGGTTGGGAAAGTGACGAAACATTTTCAGATGCAGAACTTGCTGATTCAAAAGTCAGAGTGCCGCTTTCCCACATTTGGTAACAAGCGGGCAATACCCCCTCCCCCTTTTCTCCCCAATTGTATCCGGCCAATTGGGGAGCCATCCTAGTTGCTGCTCCACCCTCTCTGCTGACCCGGGGAGGGCTGCAGACTACCACATGTCTCCTCCGAGACATGGGGAGTCGCCCGCCATTTCTTTTCACCTGACAGTGAGGAGTTTCACCAGGGGGACGTAGCGCGTGGGAGGATCACGCTATTCCCCCCAGTTCCCCCTCCCCTCTGAACAGGTGCCCCGACCGACCAGAGGAGGCGCTAGTGCAGCGACCAGGACACATACCCACATCCGGCCTCCCACCCGCAGACACGGCCAATTTCGTTTGTAGGGACCGCCTGACCAAGCCGGAGGTAGCACGGGGATTTGAACCAGCGATCCCCGTGTTGGTAGGCAACGGAATAGACCGCCACGCTACTCGGACGTCCGATATTTCATATTTTTGACTTAAAGTTGTTCACGGGGTCCTCAGTTTGTGATGCCATGAATGACGATAACTCCTGTAGTTTTCTTAAAGGTTTCCGTCGTGTTGTTGTCATTGAAGCGTTTCTTGATTGTTCGAGTGCTCTTCTGTCGTACAGGAAGAGCACACGCATCACAAAATATACAACAGTGATCTGAACGAGCAACATCCGTGACACAGGGTACAGTAACGTCAAGTCCTTATGATGTGACTAAGTCTATGCCCCTTATTGTGGGCGGGTCCAGAAACATGCCGAGTCTTCCACCGCCTCTCTTATCAGACCTGGTGGTGTGGATGGGTTTGAAGCCAGGAGGTGCAGCCTCAATGAGCGCGACCGCGCCATTTCTGTCCAGCCAGGTGTCGGTCAGTAGGGTGAAGTCCAGGTTATGGGTACTTATAAGATCATTAACTAAAAATGACTTGTTAGTTAGCGACCTGATGTTCAATAAAGCCATTTTTGTGGTCTAAGCTGCCTAGCTTTGTTGGGGACTGTCAGAACTGGCGGTAGTGGGTGGTTCAGCTCCCCCTGTGTGTCACGGGGGAGATTACGGAGTCTGTGTCTCTGGTTTATTATTACAGGAGTTAGTGTGGCAGAGTGTCAATCACTAGTATGATGACATCAGCTGACTAATGAATCTTGATGGGTGGATGTCATGATATTATTTGTTGAAATTGGTTGGTTCAAGCCTACGTAAGCACGCATCATATTTTGTTTCACCGGAAGAAAACATGATTGGATTTTCATACAAAAACACAAAGAAATGGATTTTTTTGTATTTTTGTTTTGGCATATAGTGTTAAATAGGTGCACAACATGGCCGAGGGTGTGAGATAAAGGGGTTAAAAAGACATTTCCCATTTCGTCTCGACTTTAAAGAGGTTTTAGTGCAGTGTGTTTTATCAGTTGAAGAAGACACACAAAAAAAACATGTTTCCAGATGTTCACTAATCGACATTTTCAAAATGGAGCTGGTAGTGTAATCCACCAGTTTACTGATTTGAAATTAAAAGTTTCTTAATTGGCCAATAATTTCCAACTTGATCGGTACTGATGAGTTTATTACTGTAATGCCAGTGATTATTCGCCCCTGCCGTTGGATTCTGAGGTTTCAAAAGTGTGGCAGCTGTGGCTGAAACAGGGTTTTGGTGGCGCTGCCGCGGAACACAGCGAATAAATTAAGGCAGCGCAGATGGTAAATGGTGCTTCTGGCAGTAGTTATATTGTAGTTTCGCTCATCACATCCCACCCCGATACATGTGTGTTTATTGTCCCAGATGTCACTTGCCCTCTCTTACAGGTCATTCATATCCCCGTCACAACATTTATATGCATATATATTTTCTCTTTGGAGCAATTACTCCACGGGGGGGGTGGAAGCATCACATAGGAAGGATGTTGGGGCATCCGGGTAGCGTAGCGGTCTTTTCCGTTGCCTGCCAACACGGGGATCGCTGGCTCGAATCCCCGTGTTAGCTCCGGCTTGGTCGGGCGTCCCTACAGAGACAATTGGCTGTGTCTGTGGGCGGGAAGTCGGGGGTGTGGGTGTGTGTCTTGCTCGCCGCATTAGCGCCTCCTCTGGCCGGTCCGGGGCACCTGTTCAGGCAGGAGGGGGGAAACTGGGGGGGGGTCACGTGATCCTATCACGCGCTACGTCTCCCTGGTGAAACTCCTCACTGTCGGGTGAAAAGAAGCGGCTGGCGACTCCACGTGTAATCGGAGGAGGCGTGCGGTAGTCTGCGGCCCTCCCCGGACCGGCAGAGGGGGTGGAGCAGAGACCGGGATGGCTTGGAAGGGTGGGGTAACTGGCCTGTTACACAATTTGGGAGAAAACTAGGTAGGGTGTTGTGTTCAAACAGAGTGGACTAGCCAAAAAAGGGGAATATATCGGGGCCCCTTTTTGTTTCAATATGTTAGTGATAGGAGGTGTCACACTATTCAGCAGGACAGACCCGGGTCCACTGTGAGCCACGCAACACAAGAGGAGCCACGTGTGCATGCATGCAGCATGTGGGAGTATGCACATGTGTAAGCATAGACGCCAGCATAGGAGCACATGGGCAGAGAGACGAGCAGACAGATGCAAACACATGCAAGAATGCACAAACACACACACCCACACGCCAGTGAGAAAGGACACACTGCTGCCACACACAAAGGCGCATGCTTTGCAAGAATGTAGTTGCGTGTGTGAATCTCTGCGTATCCCTTTTCACCGCTGTGCGTTTCTGTGTGTGTGTGTGTGTGTGTCTGCTCCATGCGTGCGTGTGTGTACATGCTCGTACGTGTACAATGTGCCGCATGTCTTTTTTGCGTGTGGCTGCAGGCGTGCGTGCTCATCCACCTGTGTGTGTGTGTGCTCTCCTCGGCCCAGCCCGCGAGCTGACAGGTGCTGAGAAAACGCCGAGCGCCGTCGAGGAGACGGACATCGACGCGGAGGAGGTGAGCGCGGCGCCGCTGGCGGAGAACACGATGGACGAGTACAAGCTGAGCCGCGGGGTAACCGACCTGGATGCCACTGCCAAGCCCGCCGACCACAGCCACAAGGATAACAAGGTAGGTTGACGTGTGCACATGCATGGGTCAGCATTGATGTGCAAGAGGAGAGGTTATCCTTCAACACACATCTAAAATCAGTTAAAAAATAGAGGCTGTGAGGCGTCCGGGTAGCGTGGCGGTCTATTCCGTTGCCTACCGACACGGAGATCGCTGGTTTGAATCCCCGTGTTACCTCCGGCTTGGTCGGGCATCCCTACAGACACAGTTGGCCGTGTCTGCGGGTGGGAAGCCAGATGTGGTTATGTGTCCTGGTTGCCGCACTAGCGCCTCCTCTGTTCAGTTGGCGTGCCTGTTAGGGGGGGGAGGTGGAACTGGGGGGAATAGCGTGATCCTCCCACGCGCTATGTCCCCCCTGGCGAAACTCCTCGCTTTCAGGTGAAAAGAAGCGACTGGCGACTCCACATGTATCGGAGGAGGCATCGTGGTAGTCTGCATCCCTCGACAGATCAGCAGAGGGGGGGTGGAGCAGCGACCGGGACGGCTCAGAAGAGTGGGGTAATTGGCCAAGTACAATTGGGGGGGGAAAGGGGGAAAAATTCCCGGTAACACTTTCTATGAAGCTTGCATCTATAATGCCCTATAAGCATCTATAACGCCCTATAAGCATCTATAACGCCCTATAAGCATCTATAACACCCTATAAGCATCTACTGCATCTATAATGCCCATACTTTCCTATAATGTGTATTACAACGACTAACGGCTATGGCTGAAGACTGAAATAGCACTGAAGTGTCATTATGCATCTCTACAAAAGTTCAGCAAAACAAGTTGGCTATGATGCATTATGACATTTGACATTTGACAGATAAACAGGCTAATGATGACATGTTTATAATGCATAAATCCGTTTTAAATTGACATAATGTATCATAAAGGTGGTTACGAGGTGTTGTGAGGGCGTATACATGGTTATAATGAATCTTACAACGACTTATAGCCACACTTATAGGGCGTTATAGATGCTTATAGGGCGTTATAGGTGCAAGCTTCAAAAAAAAAAACAGGTCGTGGAAACGACGCAGGAAATCCGCTGTCATGTGTGCACCTGACATCAACTTGACCCCGCGGTGCGTGTTTGTTTTCGCATATTTGAAACCGCTTAATAATCCGTCCGTCCCCCTCGACCCCCGGCGTCCCCCGAGTTTCCATTTAAAAACTGTCTCTCAGCACTTCGAGGGCAGCTGAGCACTACAGCCACTATCCTAGGCATCCGGTTCCTGTTTGTGCGTGCGTGTGTGTGTGTGTGTGTGCATGCAGGCCGGCGTGTTTGTGTTTTTGTGCGCGAGGCAAACAAGCGGGTGGAGGCTCCACCGGGCCGGTGATCCGATATCGCTGGTTTCAGGGCTCCCGCTCAGCCGGGCCTGTTTACAGTTCTGCAGCCTATGGAATCTCATTACCACCCAGAGGAATGCTCTCCGGCCTATTTTCAGATCTCTGCATTGGGGACCGCGTCGCTCTTCGCCAGCGCGATCCGCAGCGCCGCACACTACATGTTGTTGACATGGGGGGGGGGGGTTTGGTGGGCCCGCTTGTAATTTTAGACGGGGAAACAGCCGGAGGGCGGCGAGCGCGATGTGCGGGGTGTTTGTAGAGCGTTGGCCTTGTGTCGGTACTGTTTATTAGAGACCTCCAGCGCCGCGGCGGCGGGAACAATCCGATTCCTCTCGTCATCTTCCTGTTGTTGTTACTTTTCCACCAGTGTGCCGCATACGGGAGAGCGGTCCACGACACCGGATGGTGCGCGACAATTTGTCCGCTCCACACCCACGACTTCTTCTTCTGTTATCTGGATGAGAGGCGTTATTCTATTTCTTATTTACGAAGGAGTGATTCTTTTAATTGGCTCTCCTGAAACTCAAATAAATAAATAAATAAATGAAACTTTAAATACTGCAGAGGTGGAAGCGACGAAAGGGGGCAAAACAAGGTGGGGCCGTAACGGCGGCGGGTGATTGATGACTCGTTTTTAATGTCCACTTCCGTGAGTCACCGTTAGACCTTATCGCGTTTATACCGCTTGTTAGAAAAGCTCTCGCCGAGCCCCCCCCCCCCCCCGCCGCCGGAAAGAAGTCTCGCGGCCCGTTGCGAGTCATCGGCCGGCGCTTTAAAAACCTCCGAGCGGTTCGGCCTCTTAACAGTCTTCGAGGCCCGTTAACGTCAGAGTTATGAGGTCTTCCAGCGTGGCTCCTGATTGAAAGCAACATGGCGTGAAATCGCTGAAACAACCGGCCTTAGCGAGTGACCTCCGTTCTCAGGTCACTGCTCTGGATGTGTGCGCACGCTTTACAGCGGCGTGTTGCTAGTCTAGCACGGGTACGGTTGTTGTTTTTTTTATCTTCAGCAGCATTTTTCACACTTAACAGCTTGATAGATGACATAGTAATATGCAAGGACATGTTGGGGGGGGGGGTAATGATGCAGCGGGAGTCTAAAAGTGCCTTTTGTAGGTGTGTGTGTGTGTGTGTTGGGCAGGATTGTGGGTGCCCGAGGTTCCCTGCAGAGGGGTGGGGGCTGGGGGGTGGGGGCTGGGGGGTGGCCGGCTGCTGTGGGAGCTCATGAAAGGGAAAGCAGTCTGCGAGTGTTAGAGTTCATTCTCTCGCCGTCAGCTCCCGTTAAGCTGACGGGACCCCTCGGCGCTCACCGTTCAAAAGACCTCGGAGGAGTCAGAAGAGGCGCGTCGGTCCTGCCTCGGGGGGGGAGGTCCGACTCGAACAAAGAAACGACAAACGCAGAAAAAAAAGTAAATGAAAATGGCGCTAGTGACCGGTGCAGGTTGGAGTTGCAGGACGAGGCCTCGTTTTTACTCAGAGAGAGGAAGTTGTTTTAATGTTGTAAACCCCCCCCCCTTTTTCTCCCCAATTGTACTTGGCGAATTACCCCACTCCTCCCAGCCGTCCCGGTCGCTGCTCCACCCCCCCTGTCGATCCAGGGAGGGCTGCAGACTACCACATGCCTCCTCTGACACACGTGGAGTCGCCAGCCGCTTCTTTTCACCTGACAGTGAGGAGTTTCACCAGGCTTAGCACGTTCCCCCCAGTCCCCCGAACAGGTGCCCCGACCGACCAGAGGAGGCGCTAGTGCAGCGATCAGGACACATACCCACATCCGGCTTCCCACCTGCAGACACGGCCAATTGTGTCGTAGGGACGCCCGGCCAAGCCGGAGGCAACACGCGGACTCGAACCGCCGATCCCCGTGTTGGTAGGCGACGGAATAGGCCGCTATGCTACCCGGACGCCCAAATGCATTGTTTTTAATCAGAGAGAGAAAGATGCCTACCCAACCAACGATTTTTACACACACACACACACAGGACCCACCAGCACCACGCTTGCTGGGAAGAATTTTAGTTCGATGTGCGTCACAATGGGGGAACACGACTGCTAAGCGTAGTATTTGTACTTTTCCAAATGAAAACAGGTGCAACGGGTAATAGAAACAAAAGAATATAACAAGACATCTTTAAGTTGCTGTCAACATATGTACAGGCCTACTGCAATCGCTTGAACATTAATGGCACGTTTTCCTTCACAAACAGAAGCATCTCTGCCTTGTCACCAGATAGTCGGTTTCTTCTCTCATCTACCACATGGCCAGCCAAGCGAAACAAGCGCTCCCTGTCAACGCTTGTACACGGGGCAGGGAGGTAGGCTCGGGCAAGTAGAGCAAGTGCAGGGAAACGATCTTTATTGATCCTCCAGAAGGTAAATGCATTTTCACTTGTGCTGATGGACAACTCAGGCAGGTAACTCAGTACCTGCACAGACGAAGGGCTGGCCAGCAGTTGCTCCACCTCAGAATTCTCCTTCAGTATTTCGTCATGTACTGAAAGCGGGAGACCACGTAGCTTTTTGGCTGCAGGTGCTTCTGTGACAGGTCCAGGTGCAGTGGATGCTTCTGCAACAGGTTCCTTAGGTGCGTCTCCGGTCTCCCCCTTCCAGCATAGTCAGAAGCAGCCGTTTCACTTGATCCTTAACTTGTTCTTCCTCCTTAACTTCTGCTGAGAAGTAGTGATTCTTGTACCTTTTGCATGAACGGACAAAGACAAGAAGGATAGCTCAAATGATTTTGTTTCAGATAAAGCCAGGCAAACACATAGCCTAACGATTAGCCTATAGCTATGTTCATTAAAATTCGTTTTATAAGTATAATAATAGATTAATAATAATAGTTATATTACTACAGTAGCAGTAGGCTAATAACTTATAGCTGCTATAGTGTACAGTGGTGTGCGCTGTTGTCGTCGAAGGTCAGCTGTCTTGTTGGCGTTGATCTGGTATTGCACATAATGTGTGATATAGTATGTGGCGTTGTTGGGCATCCATATGAGAAATTTGTGTGTAGGTGTGTCTGTGTGTGGGGGGAGGGGGCAGTTCATTACTGAAGGCCCTTACTGAAACCCCACGGTACGCCACTGGAACTAGGTGTAGTACGTCACAGGCAATGACAAACAGCTGTTTGGGTCTAAGTTATGATTCAAGTTGAGGTTCTGGTGCTAAAAATAATTTTAATCATATTATCATCATTACTATTATAAATAATATAATGATTAATAGAATCATGACGGCAACGATAAATTTTGCTGCTTACCATTGTCTGAATTATCAGTCGGTGGGTGCATTCAGTTTCTTCAGTCTCCCCTACCGACTTGTCTTCGAGGCCTTCAAAAATCGACGGTGCATAACTCCCACTGGAGTCCCGGCTGGATGACAGCAGGTCCTGTGCTGCATCCGATCCAGCCTGTTTGGGTTTTCCATCCCAAACACCTTTTCTGAATTAATGTTTTTCATGCTGATAATACTGAGTATGAGAGAGTCACAATGTTCACGAAGGCGCCGAGGTCGTTTCTTCAGGTTAGGGACAGATGTAAAGACAATTTTCTGGCACGACCTGCAAGAATTTTACGTGTTTTTCATTTTCTCTCATGAGGATAATTTACAATGCTGACTTATTTTTTGTGATTGTGCATTTGTGCTGCAGTGCGGATGTTGTGCTGTGCTGTCCAACAGTGGACTTCTATGGTTTTCTGCTATCAGGGGACTCCTGTCATTCTGTACTGTCCAAGCATGGACCTCGTTTTTCTGTTTTTAGGCCACTGTCTGTTCTGACAGCCACAGATACAAGCATAAATGTGTTGATCATATTTTCACTAATGCAACAGAGCTTTGCTCTATAGCAACATCAATACCTATAGATTGTAGTGACCATAATTTAGTTGCAGTTATGAGGAAATGTTCACAAATGGACAGTACAGAATGATAAGAGTCCCCTTTTAGATGGCACAAAATGATACAGATTATATTCACTATTGGATGACATAGAGTGTCATTCATACTGCAGCACAAATATGAGTAAATAATTTAATGCAAAGTAAATGATTTAAGGCATAATATGGTTAAAATAAATAAGTAATTATCTTCATTAATGATGAAAAAAATCCATGTATGAAAGCAAAATATAATTCCCCTTATGCACCTCTCAGGGGGAATTCATGCCCCACATAGACTACTGAAATCTAAACTCACATATATAGTAACATTTAAAGGACATTATTCCTACTTGATAGAAACCCAGAAGTTCTTTGTGGAGAACACACACTGAAGTCCAGATAGCTGCTAGTGTACTCCAGTACACTCTTTGTTAGCTGCTAGATGTGGTTCAAGGTTTCAAGTCCCCTCTTGGCAATTACAATAAAAAATGCAAAAAATAAAAAAAAGTAAAAAATCTATATATCCCAATATCTCCCTGCCTGTCGCCCAATGACTGCTGGGATAGGCTCCACCATCCCCGTGACCCTGACAGCAGGAGAAGCGGTTTGGGTGATAATGGATGGATGGATATAGTATTATGAAAGATGAAGTTGCATTAAAAATTTCTGTAGCCTAGCTTTTTTTTTTCTTCTTCTAAAAACTCAAAGGTGAATCAGTTCATCTGGATACAACATTTATGTTTCCTCACTCATCTAAGTGACCTCTTCAGTCTCAACCGACTGCAGGTATCCCCACCCTTATAGACAATACAGTGGCATAACGACCGAAACCAATGATCAGTTTCATATGCAAATTGCCGTGACCATTAACAAGAGTTACAATGGGCACGAGTACTGTTCACAGAGGATAGGGGAATGTTTGCAATCACAGCATGGTAAGATGCCCCCCCACCCCCACCCCCAGTTCAGGGATGGTCATTCCCTCTTCACATAGTTGGCCTCTTTGACTCCCTGTTCAAACCAGCGTTCCTCCCTATCAAGGATGTGCACATCCTCATCCTTGAAAGAGTGGCCACTGGCCTGTAGATGGGTGTAGACCAGGGGTGGCTAACCATGTGCCATGGAGAGCCATGTGCATGCAGGTTTTCATTCCAGCCGGACTCCACACCAGGTGATTTCACTGACTAGCAACCCTTCAGCCAAAGATGAAGGATGGATCAGTGAAATCACCTGGTGTGGAGTCGGGTTGGAATGAAAACCTGCATACACATGGCTCTCCATGGCACATGGTTAGCCACCACTGGTGTAGGCTGTGGCGTCCTGGCATGACTTTTTAGCTCTCCTGTGTTGTGCCACGCCGTTGACCAGCGTCTGTTTAGTTTCCCCGAAGTACAAGTCACGGACGTCCTCCTGGCACTTAACAGCGTACACTAGGGCCGGGCGATAGGGCCTAAAAAGAATATCGCGATATTTTTTTTTAGGCTGTATCGCGATACACGATATATATCTCGATATTTTGAAATCGTCTCTAAAGCATTTCATAAATGCTTGATTTAACCGTTTGATGTGTAAAATCGCACCAGTGTGATGACTCTAGTAGTCTCTGCAACATACCTGAGCAGAAAACATTCTCATTTATATCCGTAAGTGTTTTCTACTGGAACGGTTTTTAACTTATGAACTCAAACAAAAAGGGGCAAACGCAAACAAGTTAAATGTAACATAAAATGTATTTATTTAAACCAGTCATTTGCACACTTAGGCTTTTAACAATAATAGCAATAATGGCATAATGTAGGCCTAGCCTACATACTGTACCCTTGTTCTATAGAGCTCAAGCTCAACACGGACCCTTAACAAAAACACCGTTCAAAGCCACAAACAAGTGCATTCAACAAGAAACCCCGAGAAAGGCACCTCCAACCAACATAGATTAAAGTGCACTTTCAATGCATTTATGACACCAGGTTATTTAAAAAAATAGCATAGTGCCTGAAGCACAGAGGCAGCGTTCCAGGCTGTCGCTGTGAGAAACCGCCGTGTAGAATAACAGTAACATCCCAGAGGTGTGTATGTGTGTGTGTTGTGATGTCACTATGCATATCAATGAGGGAAAAATGGAATGTGAGGGATGTATGGGAATGTATGGGAATGTACAGCTTGTCAGGACCAACAGGTTGTCCAGAGGTTTTGCGCCAAAAACACAAGCCTATCAACGGCTTCTGACTTGAGCGATGCCCGGTGGCAAGTAGCTATATTCCCGCTGGTACTAAATACCCTTTCCGACGGGGAACTGGTGGCGGGCACACACACACAGTTTTAAGCCCATTTTTTGCAGGTTTGGGAACAGCTCCTCGTGGTCCTTCCAGCAGTACCGGGGGGATCTGATTCACAGTCCCCGCCAGCAGACTGCAAGTGGGAAGACAACCCTGTTTTAACCTGCTCTCTGTGCGAGAGTGTGGCAGGGGATGTTGTTGCCCTTTTAAAGAAGCTTGCAAGGGTTTTCTTTTTTGGTGGCTCTGATGCTGTTTGAGTTTCACGAGGCAGTGAAGCAGCCAACTCAGCTGTGTCCTGGTCTGACAGTATTTCCTCCCATCTCCGACATGGCTCTGCGCTTGATTCCCTCTACCTTCTCCTCTGAAATGTAAGCAGTTTTTACTAAATTTTATTTCTGATTTTTCCCTTTTTTCTCCCAATTTAGTGGCCAATCGATCCCTATTTTAATTCAAACACCCACCCTCGTACTGCATGCGTTCGCCAACTGCATCTCTCCGGCCGGCAGTCTCGAAGGAGACCGCCTCCCCACTTTCGTGACAAGGCGACTCCAGGCCGAACCACTGTTTTTTTCTGACACACACACACAGAGACGCATTCACGTGACGAACACAAGCCGACTCCACCCCCCCCTCCCGAAGACAGCGTTGCCAATAATGCTGCTTCATCGAGTCCGGCCATAGTCGGATCTGACGAGACTGGGGCGCGAACCTCAGTCGCCAGTGGGCAACTGCATCGACACAAAGCCGATGCTTAGACCGCTACACCACCGCGGACTAAACGTAAGCAGTTTTGAACCTGGGATCCACTAACGACGCCGTGTCCAGCGGGTCGTTGGTGGCAGGGTCAGCAAATTTCTCCTTCAGGTAATCCAGGATGGAGACTTTGATGGACTGGGTCAGTTCAGTGTCGTCCTCCTGAATTGCCAAGATGCTGGAGTGGAAGAGATGACGCACAGGCTTGACATAGGACACAGTGACGTAGTCCTCAGTCACCTGATAAAGCATCTGAGAATTCCACCAGGGGTTTTAGAGCCTTGTGCCTCGACTCGAGGACTTCTAGGTCTTGCCAGGTCAGAATGAGGAGCCTGTTTTTTTTTTTGTCTGAGGCCAAGACTTGTGAATTTGCTCGCTCGTGCTCCTGATGTGAGTGTGTGAAATGCAACCACATTTCATGTTTGATTTGCTCAACAAGAAGGTCCTGGGTTCAAACCCCAGGCCATCCCAGGTCCTTTCTGTGTGGAGTTTGCCTGTTCTCCCCGTGTCTGCGTGGGTTTTCTCGGGGCGCACCGGTTTCCTCCCACCATCAAAAAAAGACATGCGCGTTGGGGTTAATACTCCTGTCTGTGTCCCTGAGCAAGGCATTGGAAAGAAGAACTGGAGTTGGTCCCCGGGCGCTGCAGCTGCCCACTGCTCCTAGTATAGGGAGGGTTAAATGCAGAGTATCAGTTTCGTTGTGTGTACACTGACAACGTGCCCTCGTCTTCAACCCTGCAGGTGAGCATGGGTGCCAGAGATAAAGGGCAAAGAGGCTTTCAGTGTGCATAAAAGTGAATTTCAAGCATTTCGTGGGGGCAGTAATGGACTGGGTACACTGTGTAGTCATTACACACTCAAGGTATTGCTGGTTTGTGTTGTCATCTTTTTTTCAAAACGCATTTTTACAGCGATAATTCAGAAATAAAAATTTTGGCCTACAACGCTGAAGTGGATGCAGACACGCCGCATTCATCAGTCGAGACTTTCTAGTGTTTCTAGTGTGTGTCTTTGTGTGCTCGTGTGTGTGCCTGTTACCCACCGGTGATGTAAACAATGTTTTCCAGAACAAAGAAGAGCACTTTGTATGCATGCGTGCACACACACACACA
Organism: Lampris megalopsis; assembly: GCA_022114975.2. Lineage (NCBI taxonomy): Eukaryota > Metazoa > Chordata > Actinopteri > Lampriformes > Lampridae > Lampris > Lampris megalopsis. The sequence continues at coordinate 11,156 of JAJHIY020001623.1, read as the reverse complement.
CACAAAAGAAGTTGGCTGTGTTATGAGCGGACTTGCAGAGAAAGCCCATTATGAAAATTCATAAAATATTCGCCTGCACCCTCTTAATCCAGTCCAAGCTCACGGGGAGGCTGGAGTCTGTCCCAGAATGCATTGTGTGGAAGGCAGGGAGTCATCCTGGACGGATGGCTAACACAACACAACACAACACACAATGATCTGTGCAGCATTCATGTGCGTGAGAAATTAAAAGTGCAATTCATCAACAGATTTGGGTCTTTGGAGTGTAGGAAGAAATCCATCAAAACACAATAACGCAAAATGGTTTTGCTTGGCGGCAACACTGCAGATTCTTGGCCACCATCGCTCCAGTTTTCTCGACCAGCTCGGTGGTTCGTGTGAAAACTTAGCAGGTCCTAGTCGCGTCTCGGAGCGACAAGGTCCAGATTCCTCATGACCGGATTAGTATCGGCACGGATGCGGAGGCGCATCTGCGTGTTTCTAAATGTCTTCCTGCATGTTTGTTGATTTGTAAAGCTGTGTCAAGAGACCCAAAACAGCAGCGGGCTGCCAACCAACAACTACCCAACCGCAGGACCGGTGGCCAGAATCCTGTCAGCATGCGGGCCTTCGGCTACTCCTCCTCCTCCTCCTCCTCCTCCTCCTCCTCTTCCAATCATTCTTTCTCTTTATCTCCCACACACAGACATAGTATACACATACATGCTTACACACAATATTTCTCTCCCCGAATTCTCTGCATCTCAGTATCTGTTACTCTTCTTCCGCACCCCCCCCTCCTCCTCCCCCCCCCCCGCTCACTTTGCTCATGCACCGACGTGCCCCGCTCCCTCACCCACATCCATATTTCTATTTCTGAGTCTCAGACAAACATACGTTCAGATGCTCGTGGGATTAAACGCACACACACGGACACACACACACAGAGTATTCCTGTGAGGGGTGTTTTATCAGTAGATATATTGGCCTTGTCAGTGTGAAAGTGATGCCAGAGGTTTGGACTTATTCACAGAGCTCAGTCCGACGGCGGTCCAGGAACACATTTAGTCGGGTGATTTAAAGGTCGATTATAACCCCGATTCGGCCATGACAGCTGATTTTCTGCACCGGTCTGTGGAAAATTGTGCGGGTCACAGCGGACAGTTGGCACATGTTTTTATGTAGTGAGCAGTGGTTTAAATTTCAAATAGCTCAGGGGTGTCCGGCTGGCATGGCGGTCTATTCTGTCGCCTACCAACACGGGGATCGCCGGTTCGAATCCCCGTGTCACCTCTGGTTTGGTTGGGCGTCCCTACAGACACAATTGGGTGGGAAGCCGGATGTGGGTATGTGTCCTGGTCTGCACTAGCGCCTCCTCTGGTTGGTTGGGTCGCCTGTTTCGGGGGGGGAGGGGGAACTGGAGGGAATAGTGTGGCCCTCCCATGCGCTATGTCCCCCCTAGTGAAACTCCTCACCGTCTGGTGAAAAGAAGCGGCTGGCGACTCCACATGTATCGGAGGAGGCATGTGGTAGTCTGCAGCCCTCCCCGGATCGGCAGAGGGGGTGGAGCAGCGACCGGGACGGCTCGGAAGGGTGGGGTAATTGGCCAGAAACAATTGGGGAGAAAAGGGTTGGGAGGGGTTTCAAATAGCTCCCCACCCAATTCAGCCTATGCGACTATATCAAACATGTTTGATTTTTACGACTCGATCCCCGACAAGTTGGAGCTCGTCGGCAGGCGTGTGCACCTGTGTGACCGAAGTCGTACCCAGTGTGTTTGGGTAGACTGCAATCTGCAGAAGTCCGTCATTAATTACGGGAGGCCAAGTCTTTTCCCAGCCAGGTCAGACTTAAAAAAGTCTTCCAATGTTGTCACGGCTTGAGGTCTGGCCACACCATTTTAACAGGTTTGACGGGACCCAAAAAAAAAACAGCAGCCCGGGCTCGGCCCATGATGAGTCTAAGTAAGACCAGCTATCCCTGACAGAATCCGCAATTCAGCTGCAGGGATGTGATGAGAGTAATTGTTTTATCTCTCTCTCTCTCGTTCTCCCGCTCAAGGAGAAGGAATAGACAGCACACGGGCGAGGGGTTTCTTTATGGGTTTCCAGATTTTGCCAAAATCCAGGAGTTTAAAAGTGTGTGTGTGTGGGGGGGGGAGACACCAATATAATTCATGACATGGCTAGGATAAATCCATAGGCAAACTGTGGGCTGTACTTTATTGGGAGGGAGCGATGTTGTTAACCTTTAGCGGTGAGTTCAACTCCAGTAAATACACATACGGCATAGAATCCCCCCAAATCCCAGGCAGATTTGCGGGAGTAGGCGAGTCGGATGGTGGGTCCACCCGGGGTTAGGCGTAGAATTGAACCTCCATTTGTAATACCATCAGTAGCACGGCCGCCCAGCTTTACAGACATCCCCTTCCTCGGGCTGAGACGGGAGCTGTTGAGGTGTAGGCAAGGCTCAGCGTTTTCGGTTTTTATTTTTCAAAGCCATCCAGCATGCCCAATTTCGCCACAAGAGGGCACTGTTACATAACCTCGCACGAACAGGAACACCTTTTGGATCCGTGGAAACATAAAATCCGGGTGAAAATCAGTTTAAACCGATCTGCTCCTTTTAAAAAAATCTGCGTATTTTTCGGTGAACGTCGATAAAAACCGAAAACGCTGAGCCTTGCGTGTAAGCACAGAATTTTGACATAAGGAACACACGGCGATGCACCTGATCCGAAACCAAAATTTGCACACGCTTGGAAAATCCCAGGTCTCATCTCGAGTATATTATACAGACTCATGGCTCCTGCAGGTTCTGATCGATGATCATTTTGAATGGGCTCATTAACATTTATTAGAGATTTCTTTCTTCAACTGTGCAATGATCCTGAAGAAATTCAAATAATCTTTATTCTGTTTGTTGATCGCAGCAGCCAACAGGGACACTGGCTATGCACTCACAATATACATAAGAGAGCTTGGTATTTTTGTGATGCAATCTCTAGCACATATTGCCTATTGTAAATGCATAGCCAACAGGGATACTGGCTATGCATTTACAATAGGCAATGTGTGCTAGAGATTGCATCATCAAAATAGCAAGCTCTCTTGTGTATATTCAAATAAATAATATGTCGAAGGACTCATATGCTTTAGTAATACCATGGTGTGACATGACTTTACAATTAACAACGTGACAAGACCGGGGCGTCCTGGTGGCGTAGTGGTCTATCCCTTGCCTACCAACACTGGGCTCGCCGGTTCGAATCCCTGTGGAGCCTCCAGCTTGGTTGGCCGTCCCTACAGACACAATTGGCTGTATTTGCGGGTGGGAAGCCGGATGTGGGTATGTGTCCTGGTCGCTGCACTGGCACCTCCTCTGGTCGGTCGGGGGCGCCTGTTCAGGGGGGTAGCGTGATCCTCCCACGTGCTACGGTCCCCTGGCGAAACTCCTCACTGTCAGGTGAAAAGAAGTGGCTGGCGACTCCACGTGTCAGAGGAGGCATGTGGTAGTCTGCAGCCCTCCGCGGGTCGGCGGAGGGGGTGGAGCGGTGACCGGGTCGGCTAATTGGCCAAGTACAACTGAGGCGAAAAAGGAGGTAAAATAACAAAACAAAAAAAAAACAATGTGAAAAGACCCACACTGTAGAAGGACACACGGGAACCCACACACCATGCAAATAAGACGGTGAAGTCCGGTAGGACAGACACACAACATGAGCGTGTTACACCGTTGTCGCTGCCATTGTATAATGAACACGTTTCTGTGTAAGCATTGCTTCTTTGTGTATACACAATACGTTGTGAACTACATTTGCTTATAGGTAAGCTGTCAGCGCTAATTAGCGAGCGGGGCTATTAGCGGCTATTACCGTGGCATTCGTGGGTAAATTCCAGATAGTGTATTGACTATAGGGCCGGACAGCTCCGTGCACATCAAGATAAATCAATTAATCTCCGTGTTGTCGCCCCACAAGCATTTCTGACTGTTGTGTAATGTGCAGGCTGGATGGTTTGTGTTGCTGTGGTTTGCAGGTACAACGTGGTTGGTATCAGTACACTTCTTCTTCCCATTGGTGGAGATCCCGGGGGGATGGGGGGGGCACGACCCTCCCATCCTGGGAAAAATTATATATCCCCCCCCCCAATATTTCACCCCTGGTTACAGCACTACTTTCGGTGGCCCCCTCAGGAATTGCGCTTGAGAAAACTTCATGTAACTGTCCCCTCCAAAGTTGATGTCAGATTTTCGCCCCTGCTTCTTCCTGTAAAGGAAGGAAGTCCCTAAAATGACAAGGTACTTTTACTAGTTAGCAACATGGTTAACACTTCATAATGGGTAGCTGATGTCTCTGAACCTGGAGACTAAGTTTACGCATAAAGTCCTGAATAGTTCAGGTTTGGGCAAGTCTTTTGGACTACAGACTTGCCTGTCTGGTATCGTCGTCGTCGTTGGCATCTCTTGTGTCCAAGGATCCATTCCAAGAGATTAAGGTGTGCGCTTGAAACGAAGATGGCTTGACCCGGGGGGGGGGGGTAAAAGCATAGTCCTTGAAAAACTCGCCTTGATTAAAGTGGTGATCAGGTCGCGATGCTGCTCCACACTGCTTGGCCTGGGAGGATCTAGTTCCATGGCAACACAAGAGTGAGGACGATGGGATTCGCCACAGGTTTCACCCAAGTGATGGTCGGATTGGGAGTCTGGACTGCCCACTCGTTAGGCACTTATGAGCCTGGGATGTGTGGGATTTTTATGACCGCCAGTCCGCGGTCCCGTTAGGCCTCAGCCAGCTGAGTGCTGCCCAGGTTACGCCGACTCCACAAGTGAAGTCCGGTCAATACCATGAGGAGGGGCCTATCCGGGGTTTGTCACGCATGCAGGAATCAGTAAGCCTGTACCTTTCAGCCTACATCACAAGACGCTTTAGCAACCCCCCGTCTGGTATACGCCATTAAGAACACCCCCCCCCCCAGGTCCGCGGTGGTGTAGCGGCCTAAGCAGCGGCTTTGTGTCGATGCAGTTGCCCACTGGGGACCGGGGTTCGCGCCCCGGTCTCATCAGGTTTGGACGGACTCGATGAAGCAGCAATAATTGGCAGCGCTGTCTTCGGGAGGAGGGCGGAGTCGGCTTGTGTTCATCACGTGAATGCGTCTCTGTGTGTGTCGGAAGAAGCAGTGGTTCGGCCTGGAGTCGCCTTGTCACGGAAGTGGCGAGGCGGTCTCCTTCGAGACTGCCGGCCGGAGAGACGCAGTTGGCGAACGCGTGCAGTACGAGGGTGGGTGTTTGAACTAGAATAGGGATCGATTGGCCACTAAATTGGGAGAAAAAGGGAAAAATCAGAAATAAATTTAAAGAAGAACAACTCCCCCTGTCTGGTATACGCCGTTAAGAAAAGGCCAGTTTAGATGAAAAGAAGGAAGAAGGCACTAGAGACAGCATTCCATAATACTCATTTATTAATCACTATTTACAGTATTAGCACGAAATGGGTCCTGTAGACAGACTTGAGCTTCTAAAACATGGTCAGAACATTTCTTTGGGGTCAGAATGTTCGGTTCAAACTCAACCTGTAGCATGTCTGAGAGCCGAAATACCGAAACCACGTCCTGCCAGCTGTTTGACGTCTACGTAGAACTGCCACGGCTGGTCGTCATCGTTATACCGGCAGATGGGACGGCTGTGTGTTGCCGGGTGTCCGCAGGAGGGCTCAGATCAGGTCGTAAATCTGGCGTGTAACCCGCCGCTGAGATTGTCAGAGCTGTCAGCAGTGAAGGAGGCCGGGCCTCGTCCGACCTCTGGGTGTTTTATTGCCGGTGCTGGGGTCAAGTGGACAAGATATATAGAGAGTAGCTTGTGTAATCACAGCTGAAAGAGGAGAAGGAGATGCACAACCTTATCTGTCTTTTCCCGTCCTCTCTGTACCTGTCGCTCTCTTCTTCACTCCCCCCCCCCATCATCTCCCTCTCATCTCTGTCCAAGGTTACTGCGTCTCTCCCTTTGTTCATCCCTCACTGTCACTTTCAGTGAAACAAGGCAGATATCTACACAGCTATTTGTCAAGAGCCAAGGCAGTGTTTTTTTGGGGTGGGATTCCCCCCCCCTTTTCTCCCCAGTTGTACCCAGCCAATTACTCCCACTCATCCGAGCCGTCCCGGTCTCTGCTCCACCCCCTATGCCGATCCGAGAGGGGGGGGGTGCAGACTACCACACGCCTCCTCGGATACATGTGGAGTCGCCAGCCGCTTCTTTTCACCTGACAGTGAGGAGTTTCACCAGGGGGGACGTAGCGCGTGGGAGGATCACGCTATCCCCCGAACAGGCACCCTAGCCTACCAGAGGAGGCGCTAGTGCAACGGCCAGGACACATACCCACATCCAGCTTCCCACCTGCAGAGACAGTCGTCTTTGGGGACGCCCGACCAAGCCAGAGGTAACGCTGGGATTCGAACCGGCAGACCCCGTGTTGGTAGGCAATGGAATAGACCGCCACGCCACCCGGGTGCCCGAGCCAAGGCAGCGCTATAAGAGTCAATGAGCATGTTAGTTGATTGTTCTTGAATTGTAAAGAAATCCTAAATCCATTTTGTTGGCCATAGACATGTGGGCGTGCCGAAGCTTTTCTACACTGGACATAAAAACTTTGCAGGATCTTGTCGCCAAACTGCGTTCGATGCAGACTACTGTAGAAGTACTTTGTCTTTCTGTTGACCCCTGCTGCACCACCCGTTTAAGATACGCACCCACTGATCTGTAATAAAGCCTGGATTGACGACGGACGAATGATCTGTAAACCTACGGGCGATGCCATCTTGGTGTTTGGTAGCTGACACGGATTAGGACATCGCCAGCGACTCGTTTTCTGCTAGGTACGTCAATGGATGCTGCCCGTTTGTTGTAGCTAGGGTTATTATTTAATACCATGTGCCGTTGACACCATTAGATCTTAAAACATGCCGTTAACAACCGTTTACACTGAAGAATAACATGAGGCGTCCGGGTGGTGCGGCGGTCTATTCTGTTGCCTACCAACACGGAGATCACCAGTTCGAATCCTCGTGTTACGTTACCTCCGGCTTGGTCGGGCGTCCCTATAGACCCGATTGGCCGTGTCTGCAGGTGGGAAGCTGGATGTGAGGATGTGTCCTGGTCGCTGCGCTAGTGCCTCCCCTGATGGGTCGGGGCGCCTTTTCGGGGGGGGAGGGGGAACTGGAGGGAATAGTGGGGAGAATAGGGGGGGAAATCCCCCTCCCCCAAAATAAACGGCTGCCGAGGAGTGTTTGCTGGCTTCAGCCTTAGTCGGCGTTCTCGCGCGACGTTGTCGAACCAGAGTTCATTGTGGATCAGTGAAAGCAGCTGTTTTCCCGCCTCGCTCGCGTTTCAGAAGTTCGCGGGGGGGCGACCTGAACCCGTGTGTGAGGGTACCGTTTAAGGGCCTCCGTAGCCGAGTCGCTGCATGGGAACTTGAATATAAAGTAGGTGCGGTCTCCAAAAGGGTTTAGCTCCAGTCGTGAAGCGAAGCTTTGGCGGTAACCCGTTTATCTCAATCCTCCCGAGCCCCGCCACTCACTTTGAATACCCTCATCCGGTTCCTTCTGTAACTGGATTAGAAGGCAGAAAACAACTTAAAAATTCTGGATGGGGGGGGGGGTGGATTTGTTGTTTTCTCTTGACTGAATGAGCCGAGCAGGGGGAGAGAGGAACGGGTCCAGATGTAAATCTGGTTTACGGTGGTCTGGCTGCACCTGTGTGAATGTGTGTGTGTCGGTGACGCACCGTATGTGTGTGTTTACTCATTCATTTGTGTCTCTATGTGCAGTTGTGCTTATTTTTCTACATGTACGTAAGCACTTACGTTTCTTTTATTCCGTACCACTCCATCCATCCTTCATCCATCCATCCATTCATCCTTCATCCATCCATCCATTAGTCCTTCATCCATCCATTCATCCTTCATCCATCCGTTCATCCTTTAGCCATCCATGCAGCCTGTCTCTTAGTTTCTCTTTCTGCCCGACCATCCACTGTTGGTTTGTCTCCTCTCTCCCTCTCTCTCTCTCTCTCTCTCTCTCTCTCTCTCTCTCTCTCTCTCTCACTCCCTCCCTCCCTCTCTCACGCCGCTCTCGCTCCCTCTCGCTCTTTTCTCCCTCCCTCTCTCGCTCTCGCTCCCTCCCTCTGTCTCTCTCGCCCTCTTCCTCCCCCTCTCTCCCCTCCCCTCCCTCCCTCCCTCCCTCTCTCTCGCTCGCTGTCTCGCTCTCGCTCTCCCCCCCTCTCCCTCCTTCTCCCTCTCTCCCAGGTCTTGAGCATGTGTTCCTCATTTCTGATGTGTCCAACAAATGGCAACAGGCGACTGACCGTAAAAAATACTCACATTTGCTCCTGTTGCCCCCCCCCCAAAAGCACTTTGAGTTCATTAAAAACTAAACACCTCTCCACCTGAATAGCTCTCCCTCTCTCTTTCTTTTTCACTCACTGCCCATTTCCTATCTACCTGTCTGTCTCTTTCTGTCTGGATCTAGTCCTCCCTCTCTCGTTCTCTCTCTTTTAGAGCACTAGTTTTGTTCTGGGTCTTGGGTGCACCAAACCTAACTTAATTCACCGGAATTGCAAACGAGAACCGCTCATCCAGGTTCACCGGTTTGAGAACCGCTCCTCCAGGTTCACCGGTTTGAGAACCGCTCATCCAGGTTCACCGGTTTGAGAACCGCTCCTCCAGGTTCACCGGTTTGGGAACCGCTCGTCCAGGTTCACCGGTTTGGGAACCGCTCCTCCAGGTTCACCGGTTTGGCGATGCTGCACACTTGAAATTTTCTGCATTTTTCTCTTTAGTAGCACGTTTTGACTTTCTAGCAGTTACACACTGTGATTTGATTTGGCAGGATTTTGACAGTTATATTATCTCACTTGCACGCACACACACACACACACGCACACACAGTCAATCGTGCAGTCATCTGTGCAGGATTCATACCTGTGAGAAATAAAGAGTGCAGTTCCTGGGAAATTCCTACCAGCGCCGACGAACTCGTACTTGCGTTCTTTCCTTTGCAGTCTTTATTTCATCAGCTCGTGTACGTACCAGCTCGGGCCGACTGACCTACTTCAGCTCACTCTGAATGTTTTTACCTTTTGCAAACTGTTGATCAGAAAAGGCAGATTAATTGCCCCCTTAATCCTGATGGTGATGTAACACTCGGGGAGCAGGTAATGAGATTTACTTTCTAAAGCGTGTGCTGTCGGAACAGCTGTCGAATTCACCTGTGAGCCGGATAGATTTTCCAGATTAATGAATCTCGTTATGTTGTGCAGTTTGAAGTTTATCTGCAAAACAGAACAGTGTCTATTTACAATACATTGTATAAAATACGTAAGTATAAAGATATAAATAGTAGTAATGGCAATAATAATAATAGTGGCGCAGTGGTTAGCGCGGTCCCCTCACAGCAAGACGGTCCTGGGTTCGAGCCCCGGAGTAGTCCAACCTCGGTGGGTCGTCCCGGGTCGTCCTCTGTGTGGAGTTTGAATGTTCTCCCCGGGTCTGCGTGGGTTTCCTCCGGGGGCTCCGGTCTCCTCCCACAGCCCAAAGACATGTAGGTCAGGTGGATCGGCCGTACTACATTGTCCCTTTTGAGCTGGCTGATATATTGCTTACCAGTCAGAGTAATCCATCTATAGATAGATTACTCTGATTGATAGATAGTTATCTGTTTATCTGCCTGTCTGTATTGCTCTCTTATTCTCCTGCAGTTGCCTGGCATCCCTCTTTGTCAAAACTGCAGCAGCTTTCCTGTCTCATATTCCCCGTTCAGCCGGCCGACTGGACGTATAGCTGTTTAAAGTGTCAGCTGTGCCGACAGCCCAGATGGAAAAGTGAAGCGGATCTATTTCTGTGTCACTTCTGGAGATAAATAGTTAAAAAGGGCAATTCACCACCATTAATTAGGACTCAAGAAACAATATATATTCTGTTTGGCTCACTGACCTTCTCTCTTTCCCTGTCTGTCTGCCACACACACACACACACACACACAAACACACAAACACACACACACACTGCCATCTGTAAACAACAGTGACTGTAGAATACCGTCCTCACTGAAAACAGCAGCGGGTCAGTCAGTATGTAGGCACACAGCCGGTTACCAAGATGTGACCACACAGAAGGGAGGAAATAATGAAAGCGCTCTGTAATATGAGGGAAACGACTGTCGTCCGAGGGTGACACAGTGACCTTGTCAGAGCGTTCAGTAGTTGAGGCCTCGGGAAGCGAAGCGGCGCAGCGAGAATGGCGGCGGCGGCGTCGGATAGGTAGACGCTGTCAGCGGTGCTGATGCCGCAGCGGAGCAGGGTGGAGAGAGGCGGCCAGCAACGAAGAGACGGCGGAGAACGGCGGCGAGTCTTTAACGGGACGGCGTGAACGTGCACAGGCTGGCCGTCGTAGCATTCCCGAGATGTGACCGCCTCCTTCAACCGCCACGATAGATGCGTGTCGCGCTCCGGTAGGTTCTGTGAAGGTACAACGCGGCATTGGTGCCGTTCAGAGTACGACACACAAGGTCGTGGCCTCTGGCCGATAAACGCTTGGACACTGAAACAAGTTTCGATCATCGCTTTGACAAGATGATGTGAGCGAGGCCATAATTCTCTCTCTCTCCCGCCGTTACGGGAGGGCGGCAGCGTGCCGTGGTCGGTGTGCGTGCTCACCAGCTCTCCCCTGTACGATGTGCAGCCGCCCTAAGCTTCCACCTTTTATAATGGGCATATTGTTATTATGGGTGCTAGGACGACTCATTAGTCAGCAATGAGTCATCCGTAGAAGGCCGCTTCATTGACCGAAGTTTTTGTTTACTGCTGAGATAATTAACCCGTCGCCGTCTTTCTCTTTCCTCCCCTTCCCTGCTCCCCTCGTGCCGCTACTCCCCTGAACGCGCTCTTAACTTTCGTGCCGCCGTTGTCTGCTTTTTAATGTCCTTATGTCCCTCTCCCACGTTGTGTCGTCTACAATACAATCATCTGACCTTCACACACTCACACACTAAGGGTTTCACAGAACAGTCGACAATCAGATCCACGAGTTGACGCTGTGCGTAACAGTTTGAGAGGCTTTGAGCACACCGGCGTTCCACGAGACCGTGTGCGTTACATCTGTGGCGTGTTGGCCTTCGTGTGTGTTGTTG
>JAJHIY020001624.1:72500-135701 GCA_022114975.2 Lampris megalopsis | reverse complement strand
TTTCCTCCTCCAGTCCAAAGACGTGTATAGGTCAGGTGAATCGGCCATACTAAATTGTCCCTAGGTGTGAATGTGTGTGTGTGTGTGTGTGTGTGTGTGTGCGTGCGTGCGTGTGTGTGTGTGTGTGTGTGTGTGTGTGTGTGTGTGTGTGTGCGTGCGTGCGTGCGTGCGTGCGTGCGTGCGTGCGTGTGTGTGTGTGTGGGCCCTGTGATGGCCTGGTGGCCTGCGCGGGGTATGTCCCCGCCTGCCGCCCATTGACTGCTGGGATAGGCTGCAGCATCCCCGTGACCCGGACAGCAGGGTAAGCGGCTTGGATAATGGATGGATAATGGATAAATTCAGAGAACACCTTCAATTTCATTGTAACCTACAATGAGAAAATTAAGTGTCTTTCTTTCTTTCTTCACTCGTTTAATAGGTGTCACTTGCGAGAGTAATGGGCAGGGCTCATTGTGTCATAGCAGTAACTCAACACACACACACACACACACACACACACACACAGTGAGGGGCTACTTCAGGGACTGTATTAGTGTGTGTGTGTGTGTGTGTGTGTGTGAGTGTGAGAGAGTGGACAGTGAAGTGCCCACTTGTGACCTGCTGTAAGTGGAGGGCATGTGACGTAGCTTTTGCTGGCAGCTGTGCGAGGGATCTAGCTGTATTCACGGACCTTGAGTCAGATCCTATGTGCTTGTGACTGGTGAAGTCTTGCCTCAGCAGTTAAGAATAAAGAAAGTTAAGTTGACCAAAAAAAGTTATGTATCCTGGCTAGAGACTCCACTGTGTTTATTACACCCACTGAATTGAACCTCATGCTAAGGTTGGATGAGAGGGAGTCACGTTGGTGGTCACAAACACGGAGTAACACACGGAAAAGATGTAGACATCTGAAGGATTTGGGTCATAAACAACATGCGCACATACACATGCAAGTACACAGACCCACACAAAGGATGTGCTCACACCCGCACAGCCAATTTGAAGGCAGTGGCATGGTGGAACAACGCTGTGTTATGTTGGCTTTCAGCAACTGGTTGGAAAAACCAGACAGACACTGAAAAACAGCAGGAGAGACAGAGAAAGAGGTGGAGAGAGAGAGAGAGAGAGAGAGAGAGAGAGAGAGAGAGAGAGAGAGAGAGAGAGAGAGAGAGAGAGAGAGAGAGAGAGAGGTGGGGGGGGGTTGAGTTGGTGGTGCGGTTGCCCAGTGCCGTTTGTGTTCCCGTTTGATGCCCATGTACCATGGAATGATTACCAGCCATGCGGAACTTTGGAACTGCCCTCTCCTACGCAGTCTGGCGAGGCATCAGTCGCATGCAGAGCACAGAGAGACACCGACACACACACATACACCTACACAGACCCACTGAGTTCAGTAAACAAACACAGCGTTGCTGGGGTTGGCTGTAACGACAGAGAGAGAGAGAGAGGTTTGTGTGTGTGTGTGTGTGTGTGTGTTTTAGTTTTTCAAAGGCTCTGACAGTAGACTGACAGCTGAGTAAGATGGATGGGTTGGAGAGGTGGACAGTAGGGATTGGATGAATTGATTGTGTGTGTGTGCGTGTGCATGCGCGTGTGTGGGTAAGCATGTGTGTGATTGTGGGGAGACCTGCTGACCGATAGATGCTAGTTTTTCAGGATATGGCATGGGCAAAATGAGATGACCATATGTGAGGCAGAGATTGCTTTTCAAAATCCGAAGACGTGTCTGGCTTGACACAGATCGGAGACAGACCCTAACCTCTAAGGAACAACGATGGCTTCTAAAACAAACCTTCAAAAACCGCAACTGCTTCACCTTTTGTGTTGTTTTCTTGGTCCAGAAGGGGTAAATATAAAATGGGCACTTCTACAGGTGTTACTGTAAACTGGCTCTCTTTGGCTTTCAGGGTCGGCGCTAGATTGTTTTAGAGGACTAACAAGTCACCTCATCATGGAGATAAAACAGACATGTCTTTAAGCAGATGACAATTGTGTTGTAGCTTACACCGGTCGAAATCACAGCATTGGTTTGGACCTGCTCTCTTCCACATATCGATGAGAGAAGGGACAAGTGTTCCATTTGTCTGCTTCCATCACACACCATGAGACAGTCTGATGTGATGATGATGACCACATCATGAAACCACTGACCGCTGGAGAAGAGGTGAGTGGCTTTTGAAAATATCCTGTGGATGAAGGGCCCGTCCACTGATATTGCCATGCAGGGCATTCGATCCAGTGGTGCACTTGTGCTCAATTAATGTATTCAGCATTGACCTGCATTTTCCCACTGGAGTTTTCATAGCAACAGCCATTCAATGTAATGGCTCCTCTATATGCTCGTCTTCACTGGTGCTGGCGGTGTCCCCCATTCTCTAGTATTCCAGTGTTATGATAATGGATTATAGTGGATTACATTTATATAGTGCTTGATCTAGGCACCCAAAGTGCTTCACATTGAAGGGTGGAAGCTCACCTCAACCACCAATGTGTAGCATCCATCTGGTTGATGCATGGCAGACGTTTTGCACCGTTACGCTCACCACACTCAAGCTTGAGGTGGAGAGGGAGGAATCATTGAGCGGATTACATAGGGGGATGATTAGGTAGCCAGATGGAGAGAGCCAGGTTGGGGATTTTGCCAGGACAACAGGAGACCCCCTACTCTTTGCAATAAGTGCCATGGGATCTTTAATGATCACAGTGAGTCAGCACATCGGTTTAACATCTCATCCAAAGGACGGCATCTCCTACAGCACAGTGTCCCTTGTCACTACACTGGGATTTTTGTTTTTTATTAGGACCAGGAGGAAGACTTCCCCCTACTGGCCTGCCAACACCACTTCCAGCAGCAACTTAATTGATACTCGAGGAAGTCTCCCATCCAAGTAGTAGACAAGCCCATATCTGCTTAGCTTCCGTCGTTCGGCAGAGCCAGGGTACATGTTGGTATGGCGCCTACTGAGGAAAGAAGTTGAGTCTGTCACAAAAGGAAAACAAGGAGAAAGGAAGTTGCATGTTGAATGTGGAAGAGCAAGCGATAGGCACGCTTAAAGACGAACCTTAAACATTTTTCAGTGTTTGATAAGGCTTAATTGAATGTTTGGTATGGCTTGATTTTGCTGAATATTACTGTGTCGTATGACATTATTGTCAGTCTTCTTTTTTCCAAATCATGCACATTACCGCTGGATTATGTTGTCGGCGTTAATGCCAAAATCTGTAGCCAACCCTAAAAAATGGTGAACCCTTTCAAGGTCACATTGATTTTGAACGCAACTGTTGGATTTGCGGCTTGAAAACAAACTCCTGTGACCGCCAGATGATCCGTATCCACCGAAACTGAAGAAATTAAGGATAACCATTTTAAAAACAAACACAGATGACTGCAGTGAAATGTATCTTATTAGGTAAACAGGAGTGGCTGGGACATCCAGAGCCATAAAACATATTCCTCTGTGAGTTTCACCTCTTACTCAGCAAACGTATCGCAAGAGCAACTCTCCAGATTTTCGAGAAGCGGGTCTTTGTTTTACAAATGAAACGGTTCATATTTGAAATGCAATTTCACCCAATCCACCCATTTTTTTTTTCCTGCATTTTCACACTTGTGGACTCAAATTTAAATCTTCATCTGCTCCGTGTCCATTTGTCACACATTGTGGTGGTTATCACCTGACAGATTATTTGATGGGTATTTGGAATGGCTATAAGGAAGAGACGATGAAGCAACAGATTTTCAAATTTTAATTTAAGTGATAAATCAGCCTGTGTCCAACAGTATGGACACAATGGATATCTGCTAGAAATAGACAGATGATGTGGATGCCGGTGGTCTGTCCTCTGTGTCAGTCAGTGAGGAAATAAAAGACAAAATTGGCAGAAGGAGTATAGATAGAGGAAAAATCCTTGCTTGAATCTCAGTATAACAGGACAGTGATAAAGTATTCTTGCTCCATAAAGTCCATCAGATCTAAATGTCTGTTATTTCTGACGCCAACAACCTCTAAAGTTTTGTGTTTGATCGAACTTGGCCATCCTTCTCCGATGATAGCATGCAAATTTATGCACCGAAAGAAATGTCACCTTGAAAAACGCTGTTCATATCGGGTATTTAGCTGACACTGTTCTCCAGAGGGACTAGCAGAAAGTAAGCAGGTGAAGTCTCAAGCACATTTGCGCAACACTGTTGAGTTCTTCATGGACTCGTTGGCTTTGGCAGAGATAAGGTCTTTGACTTTATGGAAACAAACTAGTCTGTAGTACCGGGAAGTTGATCTACCACGTAAATGTCGTTGTCATTCAGGATGTTGAGAACCCAAATTTTTAAATTGCTCACTTGTGCAAAGACACTTCTTCCCCCTTTTTCTCCCCAATTGTACTTGGCCAATTACCCTATTTTCTGAGCTGTCCCAACCATTGCTCCACCCCCTCTGCTCCCCCTGGTCTGGGGAGGGCTGTAGACTACCACATGTTTCCTGCGATACATGTGGAGTCGCCAGCCGCTTCATTTCACCTGACAGTGAGGAGTTTCGCCAGGGGGACATAGCGCATGGGAGGATCACGTTATTCCCCCCAGTTCCCCCTCCCCCAGAACAGGTGCCCCAACCGACCAGAGTGCAGCGCCCAGGACACATATCCACATCCGGCTTCCCTCCCGCAGACACGGCCAATTGTGTCCGACCAAGCCGGAGGTAATATGGAGATTCGAACCGGAGAGCCCCGTGTTGGTAGGCAACGGATTAGACCACTACGCCACCCAGATGCCCAAGACAATTCATCAACAATGTAAAAAAAAAAAAACAACAGGAAATGTTGCTCATTATCATTTAACCCTGTAGTTTGTTAGGGTTGATACCAAATTCTGGTTTGTTCTGTGTGAAAGTGACCCAGAGAAACTCTCAGATACATAACGGCAGCGCTCTTTCTCAAAGTGATACCGTGTCTGTAAGTCAGAGGAGTAGGTTACCATTGAAGCGATTGATCAGCCTCTTGCTGACAGTGCGGACAGAGTGGATGTCTGGTCTCTGTCAAGGACGCACACATGGATCACAGATGGAGCATGGTGGAGATATCACTGCACTTGCCTCAAATGGGCAATATACAGTGATTGTAGAAGTCCCTATTCATTCATTTTCAATTTATACGATTCGCTAACCCCCCCCCCCCCGACCGTTTAAGATGGGCCAAGTTCGAATATTTAAACACAGAACTCAAATATCCATCGACTGACATGATTCCAGACTATAATTTGTGACTTTTGATCGTTTAAAAGGGAATGAAACACGACCTTTCTCTTTGGGAAGGAGGAAAAGGTGCAACATGATCAAGTTCACTAAGCATGCCGCAAAGAAGGACTTCTGCAGGGGCCTCCTCTGCAGCCTTGGTTTCACTTCACTGTTAAATACAGTTTCACTGGAGCAGGTGTGGAACCGTTCATATTCTAAACCTATGAGAGGGGGGCGAGAGGTGCTGTTTGGCAAAGACATGTAAAATCTGGCGTATGAACTTTGCTATTTCAAGGCAAATAATCGTTTGATTTCAGGTCAGAATAACTGGAACTAATGGGAGGCAGGAGACTTTCGTTTAAAACATACAAACTATAACCCTACAACTTAAGTGTATGCTTCCATGCACCAGAAGGATCCAATTGAGGACCGGAGAAACCCACAGTTGGTCAAATCAGAAAACTACAAACTTGGCGCCACAAAGACATGAGCAAATCTCGTGTCTTTCTCATCTGTTTACACTTTGGGTACTTTATGGGGGCATCCAGGGTCATGTGGTTTGTGGGACCATGGACGCTCTTCACTGTATGGTGCGGGCCCCATGTCCTGCAACCCCTCCACAACTCCTGAACACTTGGAGCATGCTTAAAAGACCTTCTGACAGGCCCTCAAAGGGTTGATGGTGTGTCTGACCTGGAAGAGACTGCATACTGTCTGGTGATTTACCTCTGTCACCTGTCTGAAGGGGGGTGGGGCGAGGAGAGAGAGAGAGAGAGCGATATACTGATAGTGACAGACATTAAGTGCCATCTGGGCTAACCACCATTTACAATCATTATCAGCACTCGACCACAAATAACAGTCTCAACACGCACCATGCCACCCCCCCTCTCTCTCCCTCTCTCTCTCTCTCTCTCCCTCTCTCCCCCTCTCTCCCTCTCGATCTCTACCTTCTCACTCTTCACTGTTTCTCTTTTTGACTCTCCCTTTTGTTTACGCTGTCTGTCTCACACACACACATGCACACACAAACAGAAACAATACAAACACTCTCACTTATCTGCCCTCTCACACAGACATCTATGCACATGGGTACAAGCACACACACACATACACACACACACACACACTCACATATGCATGCACACACGGTGGTCTTGGCCAGATGAGAAGTGTCAGGAGTATTTGTGGCAGTGAGATCAGAGATAGGCTAGACCAGTACATCTTGGATCCATTGGCTGGCTACCATTTAGAGACCGCAGTGAAGGGGTACCCAGAGCTGAACACACACACACACACACACACACACACACACATAGACACACTACCAGTTATCCTGTCTGCCCATTGAACTTCCTGTCCTTTAGATGAAAGTGAGGAAATTGAGAAGACTGCAAGAAAGAGGGGGTATAAAGAGAAAAAAGAAAGAGAAGAAAATCAAACAGAAATACATAGAGAGGGAGATGGTTAAGATGGAGGGTAAGAGAATAAATCTGAAAGCGATAGATGAGGCAATGCACAAGAGAGAGGAAAGCAGAAAATTACACGAGGAAGAAAGAAAATGAAGGGAGGGGGGGCTGTCAGCTACCTGCCTGAATCATTAGCCACTTTGCCCCTCGACTTCACTCAGAGATGAAAGACTCATAGCTTCACTTTGTTTTTCAAGACACATGCACACACACACACACACACACACACACACACACACACACACACTGACAAGGGATACATGCATACTCTTGAGTGCAGTCGCAGGTACTCGCAATTGGACACACCTACTACTCACAAACAGACATAAACGTGTATGCAAATGGATGTATGCACTCATGTACTCAAAAATATGAAATGCACACTTACACTGCGACATGCACATTTTCCCTAACACGTGCACATAGAAACACACAGACTCGCTCCCCTGCCGTTTTAGCTCCTCCTATTGTTCTCGCTTGCATATCTCCCGCCATATGACTTCCATATGGTTAACCAGGGCTAGCTGTGAAAACTACTGTAGCTCGGCTCCAATATTTACGTCTCTATACAAGCCACACGTGCGTCTTGTGAAGGTGTCAGAGCCAATGCGTAACACATGGTAACCTGACCTTAACCACTGCTGCTCAGCCTATGTGTTGCAGGTGTCACTTATGCAAGCAAGGACGAGAGTGGGCTTTCAAACTAGACAAAGGGGAATATTTAAGGTCTCCTTCCAAAAGATAACGTTCAACATTTAGGGGAAAATTAAAGTTTAACAAGAAAAAAATTCCTCCAGATATCCATCACTCGCAAATACACGACGATGCTTTTTGAAATAGAACAGGTCCGTGGTTGACAGTCGGCTTTTTACAGACATTTTACAAAATTTTACAAAAGAGATTTTTACAGATTTTACAATATCTGTGAAACCTATGTTTCACAGATACTGACTGATGCATTCTCATATTGTTATTGTTATTATATTGTTTAATACAATTTCTTAATTAACTTCTTTCAATCGCAAACATGGAATAAACCTTTTTTGCACCTGCATAGGCAATCGTCATCTAAATTACTCAAGCTATGACGCTGTTTAGGTTTGTATGTCATTTCTCAACACATTTTCAGGACCGCTATACAACAGATTTGTAATGTATATAAACATATAGGCCATAGATTATAGTACACCATGGATGTGTGGTCAATGTACTCCTGCTTTTAGGATTTAGAGCTGCAGGATTCGAAAGCGGCTCTCCACTGCGATTCGATGACATTTAGAGATCGCTTTTCTCCCAGCAGAGTCATTCTATACTTACACCGGCCCTGCTGTGGTTATGGCACAAAATCGTTTTTGGTTTTCAGTCTGAACGCTGGGCAGGTGTGGTCCTATTTGAGTGGGAAAGCGCCATTTGAAAACCAGCATGCTAGCATGCCAGCAGCATTTGAGAGTGACCCAGTACCACATGGGATTTGGCTGGCTTACAGTACCAACACACGTGTGTCATGCCCAAACTGAGCTAAGCTATGAATAAAACATAATGAAACCCCCCAAAAGATGCTATGCAGCAGTGTCAGTGTGGGAATGCCGGAGCACACTAGTGCAGTAAGCCTGCTGCCTGACTGCATAAGGCTGGGTGCCTGGGTGCCTACCAGATCTGCAGATGTAGGCTTCTGATTGGAGGGTTCAGCCTTTATGTCTGTTTGCCAGAATTGAATGTTTTACGTGTCCCCTTCCCTCACAGCTGCTGCTGAGGTGCATCCGAGCAAGGCACACGATGACGCCTAAAGAGGCTCCTTATGAGCTGGTCAGTGTCCAACAGCAGATGATCACGGTTATACCGGGAAGCTTCTGGCTGCAACACGTGTGCCGGTATGGATGTGAAGCCGTGCCTTGGCGAATAGCAGATGTGTGCTCAGTCGACTTTCTTTGGACGAATAAAGGTTAAAACAAAACAAAAAACCTGACATGATATGTAGGTAGCGCAGACTGTTTGTTCAAGGTACAAAATGAGCAGTAGTCAACGTAATGCTAAAGGACAGGGTTTTCCAAACCACTGTGCTTCAACTGCAACACGTACAACTCTGTACAGGAGCCATATGTGTCCCATAAAGGTGTCAGGACCAATGGTCAACACATGGTAACCTAAGCTTAACTACTATGAAATGGATCCCGTAGATTACCCAAAATGCAAATATTTATGTCTGAGGTTAGATTTACCTCTAACTCTTAAAAGCCTAGCGGGCTCCTTGTGCTAACTTCAGTTTAAACTTATTACGGTTTTATATATTCTGGGTTAGCGTCCCGTGACGCCTGAGGCATCATGAAAACCATGCTTAGTACTTTCACTTTCACTCAGGGATGTCTCTCCTACATGGTAAAATCTGCCAATTATGACTGAAATGCCCCATTATACACGGTTTGTTTTGCCGTTGTTTGAGTTAGAGTTCAGATATTTACCCTGGAGAGGCCTCCTTATCCAACCACTAAGGACTCCTCTGAAGGTTTGAGAAGCCAACTGCATTCTGTGCTGGCTCGTACGGGGAGATCAATTACTGTTGTTGTTGTTTTGTTACAGTATTGGCAGCACCGCAGAGAAGCCAACTGGCTGGTGCACACATGCACACACACACACACACACACACACACACACACACACACACACACTGTCTCTGTCTCTCTCTCTCTCTCTCTCCTGATCTTTTTGCGGTGTTCGTGCTTCCACTATGTGTATTCATGCCAAGGGAATGCAGGTTGGATGTGTGTGTGTGTGTGTGTGTGCGGGGGGGGGACTGAGGGGGAATGGAGGCTCTAGTGAGGAAGACAGAGATGGACAAAAGAATAGACACTAAAAAGGCAAAGAAGAGGAGGAAGATGGAGGAGAGTAAGATAGCGGTCGAGAGAGGGCCAGAGACATCAGAGCGAGAGAGAGAGAGATAGTGTGCTGCTGTATGGAGTGAAAACAAGATCAGAAAGCAAGAGTTGGCATGTTATTTTTACTTCTCCATATATCCAATCCCACCCTCATCACAAGCCGGTCCTGTTGTTAAAAAAAACAAAGAATGGAATTAAAATAGAGTTTGCATGTTCCCCCCGTGTCCGCGTGGGTTTCCGCCGGGAGCTCCGGTTCCCCCCGCGGTCCAGAGACGTGTAAGTCAGGTGAACTGGAGGTACTAAATTGCCCCTTGGTGTGAATGTGTCTGCCCTACAATGGACTGGAGACCTATGCAGGGTGCCCCCCCCCCTTCCCAGTGAGCACTGGGACGGGCCCCAGCACCCCACCACCCTAAATGGGATAAGCAGCTTGGAAAATAAATGAAAATAAAATAAAACAAACCATATCTACCCGGGTTTCTTATAAACCATAGGAATAGAACAACCAAATGAAGGAAAAGGCAGTGAAAAATGGAATGTATATAAAAAAATGGGGGCGGGGGGGGGGCCGCCACATTTAAAAAATCATAAAGATGCGGAGAGATTGTGGACATGTTGCATTCTTTCTTGGTATTTATTTATACGCATGCCCCGCTCTGTTTCGTATGATGCAGAGCGCTGCCCCAAACTGGAACCAGATTTCTGGGAGGCCTGGAGAGGTGGCGGGTGTTTTTCTGGGTCCTGAAGGAAAGATTGGATCAAGAGGGGGAGATTTCATGGTTTTGGGGTTTTTGAGAAAAAAGGAAAAAAAATTGGTTGGTTGTGTGTTTTGCTGAGGGTCTGAGTATGACTGACAGAGAGTGAGGTTTAGAGTCGCTCGCCTTCAATCAGTCTTATTTTGAATGCTCTGGGAAAATCCCAGCATGCATTATCAGAGGAAACCTAATCACATCATTGGCCAAATGCTCATATTAGCAACAGATAAACTGTTCATAGATAAAATGCTAGTTTGTCCCCAAAGTGTTGTGAAACGCTGTTAAAGTAACATCAGAAAATGGTATTTTGGTCATGAAGTCAAGCTGCCGTGGTTGGTATGTACGTTAGCTGTGCAACATGCCTTTAAGTGTCTTAGTGCCTAGCTCCCAGAGTTGATTTGCATATTTTGTTTTGTAAGCAGAAATTGGTGTCATAAATGTTTAAAGGTGCATTGCGAAAAATAGCACAATAATTCATCAAAGCCAGCGACGCAACAGGTTTGTATGGGAATGAAACAAACACGCAGGCATTAAGAAGGAGATTTATACATGTAAGATGACTGTCTGTGAAGATGTGTTCTCAAATGTGATTTGATAGAAAACAGGTTGTTGCCAGTGTAAGAAGCTCCTCAGGCGGGGCTGGACAAAGCTTATGAGAACGTGGGGGCCTTCCTTGCCTTGTGGAACTGATTGTGGTGTGTGTGTGTGTGTGTGTGTGTGTGTGTGAGAGAGTGAGTGAGTGAGTGTGTGTGTGTGTGTGCGTACGCGTGTCAGTCTGTGTGAGTGAGTGTGTGTGTGTGTGTGTGTGTGTGTGTGTGTGTGTGCGTACGCGTGTCAGTCTGTGTGAGTGAGTGTGTGTGTGTGTGTGTGTGAGAGTGAGTGAGTGAGTGTGTGTGTGTGTGTGCGTACGCGTGTCAGTCTGTGTGAGTGAGTGAGTGAGTGAGTGTGTGTATGTACGCATGTGAGTCTGTGTGTGTGTGTGTGTGTGTGTGTGTGTGTGTGTGTGTGTGTGTGTGTGTGTGTGTGTATACGTACGCGTGAGTCTGTGTGTGGGAGTGAGTGAGTGAGTGAGCAAGTGAGTGTGTGTGTATGTACGTACGCGTGTGAGTCTGAGTGAGTGAGTGAGTGAGTGTGTGTGTGTGTGTGTGTGTGTGTGTGTGTGTGTGTGTGTGTGTGTGTGTGTGTGTGTGTGCGTGTGTGTGTGTGTGTGTGTGAGATGGGTTCAGTGAAACCTGGTTGGCTCAGCTGGACATGAGCTAGCACTGCTGTGGTTCGAGTGGAAACAGTAGGCGACAGAAAAAGAGAGAGAATCCCCTCTTCTCTTGTCAGTAGCGATGAAAGGCTGTCTTTCTTGTTTTCTGACACAATGTCCTTCAGTCTCTGTCTCTCACTCTCTGTCTGTCTGTCTGTCTCTGTCTGTCTCTCTCTCTCTCGCTCTCTCTCTCCTCGTTGTCTCTCTCTAACAAAACAACAGCAGAAAAACACCTGAATGTCATTATTTAATACATCTGCAAAGTGTTTTCAGTTTGGCAGCCACACTAGGTGTTATTAAATTCAACTTTGAAATAAACAGCTTATATGTTACATTGAATCTAAATGTGATCTTGTCCCATATCTTTTTTTTTTTAGATTTTATGAGTTTATACCAATTTAATGCTCAATTTGCATTCTAATTTAATAAGATTGCTGATTTCCTGTTTATTTTCCCTCCTTTTTATTCATGCTGGTTGCAACCCTGGCATGCATATATATATATATATATATATATATGTGTGTGTGTGTGTGTGTGTGTGTGTGTGTGTGTGTGTGTGTGTGTGTGTGTGTGTGTGTGTATAGTGTATATATATAGCGAGGGAGAGAGAGAGAGAGCAGTATGGGATATTTGCTCTATAAATGGGCTCTATATTGTGTGTGTGTGTGTGTGTGTGGCACATGTATGGGTGTGCAAAGTGTGTGCATGTGTGTAAGTAAGCCTGTGGTCCATATGTGTGAGTGTAGTCTCTGGATCAGAGAGCAGTGTGTGTGTTGGCTGGGATTGGAGTGAAATTAGCCGTTTTAATGAGTTAGTTACTGTAGCTGTGCGTGCATTTGCTCGGGTTTGTGTGTGTGTGTGTGTATGTGTATATGTCGTTCACACACGCATGTGCACGCACACACAAACACTGAAAACAGCAAGTTATGTCAGTGCAGAAGGCTATGTGAATATGCAGGAACACTGAAGCATTTATGTCTTGATGGCTGTCTTACTGGCCAGCTTTCTGTCCACTGCCAAACTTGGAAAAATGCACTTGAGCATTATGAGCTTTTAGACAACTGCATCTTTCTTTCTTTCTTTCTTTCTTTCTTTCTTTCTTTCTTTATTTCTTTCTTTTTGCATCTTTGTCTTTCTGCATCAAACTTTGCATCTGGTTGTGGAGAGTATAAATCTTAACAGAGTCAAAGTATTTTTTCCAGTTTCCATCAGAATGTAAGTCCTTGCTAGGAGAATAACTGGAGTGACTTGCATCAGGGGAGGGCAGCACGTTTCCCTGCAGCCTGCATCCGCAGCAGGAAAGGCTAAATGGTGAATGGACTCATTTATTTGCTAATCATTGTTAAGATAAACATTGTGAAGACAGTTAAAACTTTTGTAATAATGTGAGCCTGACAAATATCCAGTACTAAACTCAAGTCAACTCGAAACCGGCCAAAATCTCCTTCCAGTCTTGGAAGAGACCCGGACCAGCGGATGTGAACTGCTTTTGGAGGGAGTCATTACCAGCCTATAATTCTGGTTGAGACTGTCAGATATCCAAGCTGAATTACTTTATAAATCACATGTCCAGGCAGTACAGACATCACATTTCAATAACAACAATAAATCGAATCGAGAAAAAAAAAGACCCCCCCCCAAAAAAAACTCCAAAACAAAACAGCTAATCATTAATGAGGCCAGACTAATCAGACCGTAGAAGGTAGTAACCATAACAGATGTTTGGAACGACAAGTCTGATTCTGCCTTGGAAAATCCAGTCAAACGCCTCTTGGTAGGTGGGCAAAATCCCCCGCAACAGGAAATAAATGAGACCCTCGACATGAAGTCTAATTGAATATATTTAGACAGCATAATGTTTCACCCTAATCCATGGAGCAATAACTGGGCAAGTTTTCTGGCAAAAAAAGAAAAGAAAAAAACCCCTAAAATGTCACACTGAGTGTTGCTGTCAGTTTTCTCTCTCTCTCTCTCTCTCTCTCTCTCTCTCTCTCTCTCTCTCTCTCTCTCTCTCTCTCTCTCTCTCTCTCTCTCTCTCACACACACACACACACACACACACACTCTCGCTCGCTCGCTCGCTCTCTCTCTCACACACACACACACACATACACACTCTCTATTCTCGCTTTTGCACATGCACACACATACACGCACAAAACCGCACACACACACTGTCGTTCTTTTCTGTCTTTCTCACATGCACACAGATGCAAACGCATGCATATGCACACACTCTCTGCTCTGTCTCTTTTGCACACACACACACACATACACACTCTCTCTACTTTGTCTCTTTTGCACACACACACACACACACACACACACACATGCACACACTCTACTCTGTCTCTTTTGCACATGCACACGCACACACACACACACACTCTCTATTCTGTCTCTTTTACACACACAGACACGCATATGCACACACTCTGTCTCTTTTGCACATGCACACGCACACACATGCACACACACACACTATCTAATTTGACTTTCGCCATGCCACAGACATGCACACACGTAGACATACTCCCATACACAATGGAAATACATCAACACACACGCAGCTCTATCGGATATTTAAAAACACACACCCACACTCCACATACACACATATGTGCATGGCCACACGCACATGTGCTCACACTTACTTGAGATGGAATAAAAGAGAACAGAGGGAGAGGGAAAGACAGGGTGACCTCACTCAATAATCCAGTACAGTGCACCTGATTATGATGTAAAGGGATCACATATCCTTACACTCCATCACACACCCACCCCACTGCAGGGCCCAGTCTGTGTGTGTGTGTGTGTGTGTGTGTGTGTGTGTGTGTGTGTGTGTGTGTGTGTGTGTGTGTGTGTGTGTGTGTGTGGGTGTGTAAGCCGTAGGACACAAGCCGGGTGGAGGTCATTGATTCATTTTCAATAAACATACACCGATATCCCCCCGCCTCTCTTCCCCACCACTCTCCTTTCTTTCCCCCCCCTTTCCTCTCCTGTCATCCTCCTCTGTTGTCCTCATTTCATCTCCCGCTCCCTGTTTTCCTGAAGTCAGCCGGTTCCTTTCTTCCACGCTCCTCCACTCTCTGGTCCTTTTATCTCCACCTTCTCCATTCTAAGGACCCTCCTCATCGCCTCTTTCCTTCCTCTTTCTTCCTTCTATCCATTTACTTCCTGCTGGTGTGTCGTTTCTTTGTCCCCTTTCTTTGAATGTCCTTGCCTCGCTCCTCCTCATCGCTCTACTCTTCACTCTTTTCCCCTCTTCTCCCTTTCTATTTTCCCCTTGCAGCATCCTCTCTTCTCCTCCTCCTCTCATCTTTACAGGTTATATCCATTCACCCATTCACCCCCCCCCCGGTCCTTAACTTGCTCTCTCCATTGACCACCTCCCCCTTTCTCGCCTCCATCTCAACTCTTTCAATGGTGTAAATTTCACCTGTCGGACCTTATCCCCTCGTTCTGTCATTCTTCTCTACTGTACTCTTTCCCTCTCTTCATCTTTCTGTACTCGTCTGTGTAGTATTTCCATCATCATTCACTCTCTCGCCTTTCTCCTTTTATCCTCCATAATTATCCTACTATCTCTGTCTCCATCTCTCTCTCTCTGCATCTCTGTCTCCATTTCTCTTTCTCTCTCATCTCTCTCTCTCCAGCTCACTCTCTCTCTCTCTCTCCATCTCATCTCTCTCCATCTCTCTTTCTTAATCTCTTTCTCTCCATCTCTCTCAACTTCTCTTTCTCTCACCTCTCACTCTTTTTCAATCTCTCTTTCTCTCTCTCTCTCTCTTTTTCTCTCCAGCTTTGAAATGATTTGGGTTCGGTGATGGAAAGTGAAGTCTTATTTTGGACATGATGATATAGAGGAGTGACTTAATTTCATAAAAAAGATGTCATTGTTAGTTTGTTTCTTGTTACATAAAGGGCTGTTTTAAAATTCCATTCACTCTGTCCTCTCTCTCTCTCTCTCTCTCTCTCTCTCTCTCTCTCTCTCTCTCTCTCTCTCTCTCTCTCTCTCTCTCTCTCTCTCTCTCTCTCTCTCTCGCTCTCCCTCCCTTCCTCCCTCCCTACCTTCAAGCAGTACCATCCTCTTCACTCTCTCAGACCCCCCCCCCCACACACACACACACACACGGTAAATTCCTCTCATCCAGGATTCCTGTGGCTCCGCCCGGGGCTGGTTTGTTTAAATATGTCCCGCAGCTGAGCAGGCATATAAATCAGGCCTACACTATGATGTCATATCTAGTGAGGTCACCTCGGAGGGAGGTCGGTCACCTGCACCTCCTCTCTCTCAATAGCAGTGTGTGTGTGGGGGGGGGGGCTATAGCTGGAGCACTATATTTTAGCGGATGTGCACACACTCGCACAGTCTCTCACACATGCACAGACACGCACAGATGCAAAATCACAGTGTCACACAGCGCAATGGGAGTCATCCCAGCAGTGCGGTAGTTTGTCATTGTACTAGTCATTTACCTCTGTCTGTCTAATGCTCAGCTGGTCCATTTAACCTTCCCCACCTCACGTCTAGTGACACTGAGTGTTTAAACGGCCCCACGGGATATTCGGTACGCTACCTCTTTCATAAAGAAATAAGAAGAAGAAGAAGAATAAAAAAGGTCTTACTGGCAAAAAGATTAGTTTTGCACTGGGCTAAATGGGTGAGTGCAAATGCCGGGCCACTTAGCATCCCCAGGTAACACTTACTACTGCACTCGGTCTGCAAATTTCCTCAGAAGAGGCCTGGTAAGTGCTGTTTAAGTCCCAACTCTGTTGAATGGCAAACTACCCTTTGAGAGACAAGTGATTTGGTTCCTTGTTGAACTGAGTGACTCAGTGCTTTACTTGTGCTCCACTGCTCAATCTGACTCAGGATGATAGTCATTAGTCTCATGGTGGTCGACTCCCTGGCTGCAGACCAGGGCTGGTGCTGCATCCAACTCTAATGATCTTTGGGGAGTTTTGTGTTAGGAATTGGGCTTTTATTGAATACTGGTTATGTGTGGTCCACTAGATTTGAAGAACCACTTAACCCAGTCAGACCTGCCATTTGGTACAAATTAGCATTTAGATGGGCTGATTTATGTTAATTAATGGCTAGAGTGTCTTTTTTTTCCTTCGTCTTGTTTTCCCTCTACTGTTCACCCTCTCCCTTTCTCGATCCACTACTGCCCCCCCCCCATCTCCCTCCAGTCCTCGTGCATCCTCACTTGCAGGATTATCTCTTTCTGATGCAGTCTGTCTGCCTGTCTCATATGCAGACATACGCACATATGTATACAATATCTCTCTCTCGCTCTCTCTCTCTCTCTCTCTCTCTCTGCCTATAGGGACTCCGCTCTAACAGGGCTGTGTATTTGATCAGCATCTTAAATGCCTACATATAATTTCATCAGCTTTATATGTCCAAGGCATAATGCCTTGTACTGAAACTC
This sequence comes from Lampris megalopsis, assembly GCA_022114975.2. Taxonomy (NCBI): domain Eukaryota; kingdom Metazoa; phylum Chordata; class Actinopteri; order Lampriformes; family Lampridae; genus Lampris; species Lampris megalopsis. The sequence continues at coordinate 118,707 of JAJHIY020001624.1, read as the reverse complement.
CCCTCCCTCTCTCAGTAGTTATGGTTACACACACCAAGTCTCATATGCCCACACATACAAATACACAGACGTACGTGCGATAACACAGACCCCTAGGTATGTTTACATACTCCAGCATGTGCTCGCCTACACACACACACACACACACACACACACACACACACACACATACACACTTTTTGCAGGCACTTGTGTATATCATGTATAAATCATGTTTAGACATCTATCTGCAAACACATACATGCATGATAATGCACAAATGGGGACATACTCTTATGCGCGCACACACACACACACACACATTTTACATGCTTTACATCGCTAAATTTGTGCAGGCGCTTGTGTATATCATGTATATATAATGTGTAGACACCTCTTTGCAAACACACACATTCACAATAATGCACAAATGGAGACATATTCATACACACACACACACACACACACACACACACACACACACACACACACACACCAGGCTCTGTGTTGCTGTGTGGTAGGGTGCTGAAAATGAAAGCTGTTAAGCACTTACTAGTGGAATGTATGGAAGTGGAATATGATAGGCCTCTTAGCCCCTGAATGACACTTGCTATGAACACAAACAAGAAGGAGAGGAGCGAGAGGAGGTGAGAGAAGAGGATAGGGACAAAGGCAGAGAAATGAGGAACTGTAAGGAGGCAGGATGATTTGCAGAGGGAAAATAAGAGAGAATGATAGAGAACATAAAAAAACTGCTCAAAAGAAGGAAAAGAGGGGAAGGAAGAAAGAGATGGGGTGAGAGAATTTGATGAAGGGGGGACGAGGAAAGGAAAAGGAGAAAAAAGAGGGTGTTTCAGTCTTCGGCCAGACCGGGTAGGAAGAAATAGGTGAAGAAAAGGAGCCATTATTTCAGGAGGAAGGAAATGTGGCGTTAGTGCAGAGCGTGGCTCCCTCCAAGGAGGGCTGGGAGCAGGAATGGTGTGAAGCTGTTACACGGGAATGTGAGACGGGACATTAGTACAGTTTAACTAAAGCTTATTGGTTCCTCTGAAAGATGGTTTAAGTTTCAGCAAGCCTGTTGGGAGAATAGCATTTAGTTTGTTATCAAGCCTATGTGCCAACCAGCCAAACCACAGCCACACCGATAACGTGACTAGGTGGGAAAAGTATGCAACTCTTTTTAAACTGTTAGAATTAAATGTGGGGCGTCTGGGTGGCGTGGCGCTCCCTTCCGTTGCCTACCAACACGGCGATCTCCGGTTCGAATCCCCTTGTTACCTCCGGGTTACCCTACAGACATAATTGGCCGTGTCTGCGGGTGGGAAGCCGGGTGTGGGTATGTGTCCTGGTCACTGCACTAGCCCCTCCTCTGGTTGGTCGGGGCACTTGTTCGGGGGGGAGGGGGAACTGGGGGAATAGCGTGATCCTCCTACATGCTACGTCCCCCTGGTGAAGCTCCTCACTGTCGGGTGAAAAGAAGCGGCTGGGGGTGGAGCAGCGACTGGGATGGCTCGGGAGAGTGGAGTAATTGGTAATTGGCTGGATACAATTGGGGAGAAAAAGGGGGGGGATAAAAAAAAAAAGAAGTTAATTGTGGAAACATTTAAAAACAATTGGGGAGAAAAAGAGGAAAAAGTTAATTGTGGAAACATTTAAAAAAAAAACGTCTGGAAAACAAGAGACAAAAATTTACACATTTACTCCAGTCAGAAATGGGCTGTTTATTGTTTTTGAGGCCCTGTGACGGTTATGTTCTGTTGCAACATTACTGAAATCTTCCAAATACAAATACGCTCCATTAACACTGGCTGGATAGCGATTGTTTTAGAGATGGCGAGCGAGTGGCATCGGGTCTTTCCATTAAAACTGATACTGACAGGCTTCCTTAAAGTGGCTAACAGACCATTTGCATCAAAGAGGGTCTGTCAAAAACAAACAAAGAAGTCGTCATGACACAGGATTTAGACCAAGTGACATTGCATTGAAACTGGCACTGATTAAATTCTTCTAACATGAAGTATCCCCCCCCCCAACCCCCGCCTTTTCTTTCCTATGGAGGGGAATGCACTGGTTTTGGTGACTGCGTTGCTATCGGGCTGCAGAACTGTGTTTATGGAGTGTCTGACTAGCTGGTCCTTTCCTTCCTTTCTGTCAATGAGAGGGGCAGATAACATCTGCAGACCAAACACATGCATGCATGCACGCGCACAACGTAACGCGCGCGCGCGCACACACACGTACAGATATGCACACCCAACACACGTATGTGCACAGGGACATATATTTACTTAAAAAGACATATGCCTGCACACCTACAGTCACAGACCGACAACTGCACTAACAATGTATTGTCACCCTTTTCCTCTATCAAATCAGTGAGAGTGAAACATGTGCCACAGGATACCACTTACTGAGAACTACTACAGCGCACACACACACACACACACACGTAGCAGAGAGGAAACCATGTCATCATGCACTAGGTGTGGATTGCAAAGGGATTTCCTGTGTTCACCATGACACTTTGTAGATGTTTAAATAGAGATAGTGTGTGAGTTTGTGCTTTTGCACGTGTGGACCAATGGCCATGCTGTTTGTAGCTCTTTCCATCTGTGTGTGTTTGTGTGTGTGTGTGTGTGTGTGTGTGTGTGTGTGTGTGTGTGTGTGTGCAGGCAATGTAATATTTCTCAGTAAACTGTGTCCTGTAACACACGTTTCACTCTCACTGATTTGATTGAGGAAAGGTGTGATAATAGATTGAGGCCAGCCTCCTCTTCCTGGAAGTACTGTGCCCAGTACACTGTGGCTGGAAGCACATACACACACAGCATACACAATCTCTTTATTACACTCACCCACTTATTCCTTGACCTACACACAAACACATCCACATCCTTTCATATACTCTCTCTCTCTCTCTCTCTCTCTCTCTCTCTCTCTCTCTCTCTCTCTCTCTCTCTCTCTCTCTCTCTCTCTCTCTCTCTCTCTCTCTCTCTTGCTGTCACTCATACGCACACACACGCACACTGATCACCACAGATGCATATATATATACTATGTATGTCCACTAAAGGCCATCCACACAATGCTATCTTGCCGTGTTGAATCAAACGTGAAACCAAATAGATTATTCAAGATAAATATATTTGTTTGCCAGCTTTTCCGTGACAAGCTAGCAAATCACTGCTCTTAAATCGCTGCTAGCAAGCTAACAAATCACTGCTTTATGTACATTTTGTTGTTGACATAGCATTGTCAGAATGCAACCCAAATGAAAGAGGAAAACAACTGTACAGTTGAAAAGACTCTATATAGGAAGACTTGTGGGTCCTTTGTGTTGCTGATGAGTTTGTAGGATTGCCCACTCTTCAGGTGATCGAACCACCTGGCTGTGGAAGAAATACAGGAATGTTGAGCCCAGTAAAAAAAAGAGAAAGTGGTAGAGAACAGCTTTTCTGAAACCTTCCATGGAGGTAAAGGACAGACTGGGTTAGGAGGAAGAAGGAAGGCGAGACGGCTGGGCAGGAAGGCCTGAAAGGAAAACAGGATGGATAAACATAGAACGCATGGCAGAGCCGCCTCATGAAGACCGCTGAGGCCTCTTCACGAGTCTACGATCACCACCGACAGGCCAGAGCCGGGAGCAAGAGGGAGTGGAGGAGTGTTCGATGAGCAGACGAAAGGGGAGACGGGGATGGAAAGCAAGAGGAGAGATCGGTGTGTGTGTGGGGGGGTTGGAGGAGGGTTAGCTGTATTGTGAGATGATTAGCAATAGGAACCGCAGTAAGAAAGGAGGGAACAGAAAGGGTGCGGGAACAGATGCGGGGTGAGCGCAAGGAGGTCGTACGAGGAAGGCAGAGGAAAAGGTGGAGGGAGGAGTCGGTGGATAAGATGAGGATGGATGAAGAGACGGAGTGGTGAAGGGAGAAAGGCACGTGGCGGTGGAGGAGTTAGAGTGGTACGAAGGACAGAAGAAGGAGTGGTGAAGGAGTGATGAAAGGGAAGGTGGGGACCGGTCCCCTACTGAGATCTCATTTCCAGCTGTCTGCTTATGTTGCTGCTCTTCTGCCCTAATCTCTGCATGGAGGAAATGAGAAACACACATGCACCCATACTTCTCACACACACACACACACACACACATACACACACACACACTCAAAGGAAAACAGCTTGAGCTGGGGCACATTGCTTTAGCAAACCCACCATATGCAAAAACACAGACTAATGGACATGCACATATAAGCTTGAGCATGCTTACACGTGCATCTTCACACACACATACACACACACATTCGTGCATACATGCACAGAGATGCACATTCACATAGGAACACACGGGGTTACACTACATGGGTCCATGTAAACGCATGGATGCATATGTCTATCAGTGACATTGACTCTCTCTCTCTCTGTCTCTCTGTTCCTCTCATAGTCATTACACACATGTACACAAACATGCAAAAGGGCACACACACAAGTTTCCTGCTGAGAGCCCATTAACTTCTTGTGTCATAGGGTGAGGAGACAGATAATGATTCACAGACCACTCCACTTGAAGAAAAAAGAATGATGGATACTGTAGATAGACTGATGGAGGCAGAGAAAAGAGGATAAGATGGAGTGAAAAGCTGCACAACAGGTAGAGAGAGAAAATACGCCACCATCTCCACCTGCACATCTCTGTATTGTGTGGTATCGCTCCTGCTCCATTCTTTCCAGTTTGAAGCACCACCATCACAGCAGCTTGTAAAACCTGGATATATTTAACATTCATAGTGAATTCGGGAAATATACGTCTTATTTTCAAAACGTGGAGTGTGGATTTTTGTTGTCGGAACGTGCTGAAGCACATATACAGCTCAATGTAGCATGTATGTACATAACACGCAAGCACAGGGTGGGTGGGTGTAGGGCTGATCGAGCAGCATCGTCCGTTGTCATGACATCACTCTTGGTGTCCTCGCTCTGTTAGAATGCTTAGGTTGCTGGTTTAGATGCTTAGGTGTTCTGTAGTCACTCCAACCTAAAGGTACCAGAAATATAGACTGTTAATTTGTTGTTGTTGTGCGTTATTCGTCATATTATTTTTTTTTAGCCGCAATGTTACTCAAGTGTGGTGGTGCAAAATGAAGTTGTATATGTGTGTATGGGTGCATTGGTATGAAGGAGCAGATCGTTTGTATAGGCAGACAAGAAAGTGGAAGCACACATGACGAAGGCTGATACATCCTATCCTGGGTAAACATCTCTAGTAGTAAAACATGCAAGTGTTCATTCTTACTGGCCACCAGGAGAGCGCTCTCCCTGTGTCATGCCTGCCCACATAACCTCTGTTATAGTGTGTGTGTGTGTGTGGGATTTGGAGTAAAAACATTTCACCACAATGATGCCGAGCGGATTTCTTCTCGTATTTTACTCTTCGAAACAGTCATTAAAACAGGAATATATCCATCCTCTTGCATCCGGCTTGCACACGGGATAACACCGTCCCCCCAGGATGCTGCTAATGATAGTGATCTGTAGGTATCGATTGTGATGAAAGGGCCTGTGTGTGTGTGTGATAGTGATCTGCAGCTATTGATTGGTGAGAAAGGAACCACAGAGAAGCATCACAGCGCCATCTCCTGTTGGAAATGTCTCTCTTTAGCCAGGCGGATATGATATGAAAGGTGCTGCTTTGATAACCTACAGGTTACCCCGCTGCTGAGGAGAGAGACAATATTCAAACTTATATCAGTTAAGAAGTCCTCTCTCTAATGTCCAAGTTTAGGTTGTCTCTTTGGACAATTTGATGCATTGAAATTAAACTTTGCCTGCATTTTTGGCTTGTTTTGCCTTTCACATTTAATGTGCACATTTAAAAATGCATACTCGGCTACGTCTTAAGTCACCTGGTCTGATTTATGAAGCAAAGGAAGCAACTTTTTTTTAAGATACAATCAAACGACGTCTGACTTCCTTTAACCGCCCGCTCCCTCGCCTCGCCATCGTAACTTTCTAATGCTGTAATGGTTATTTGATTGTTGCCATGGGCCTCTGACCTATATGGGAAAGGGAATGTGGTTAAGACTGCTTGCATTGAAACTGTATATCAGCTCATAAACAGACAAGCGGCTGCAGAGCATCACTGTAATTTGCTGTAATTGTCTAACCTACAACGTAATGTTGCATCTGTGTTTGCTTTCGCTGACCTGTGAATCAAACAGCCCAGACAAAAGACGCAATAGTTTGACATGGTATCGCACCGCTGCTCAGCATCACCGTCACCGAGGCAGCCAGCTCTAATCATCCTACTATTACATAGGTCTGCGTGTCCTTGTGTATCTGCACTGGCGAGCACATGGGAAGGTTTGAAGTGAGGACCTTCTTTAGAGCCGTGTGGTCTTTTTGATGAGTCTTCACTTCGAAAGGGGCCATTTAAGAGTCAGATTTAGATTTGAGGTTAGAATGGGGGGGGGGGGGGTTAACGTTTTGGTTTTGGATAACGCAAGGGGCTCTGGGTGAATTGAGTCGATGGAAGGTCTCAACACGTCCTCCAACACAAGGCTGGATTTACACTGTGGGTCCTCCAGCTAGTTGTTGTTGTGTGTTGATATTGTATCTTAGATACTGTAATCTGCTGGATGCCTGGTTTTCCTTAGACCCATGTTTGAGTTTATCCGCTGTGGCCTCGGATTCGGTTGCCAACTTGGACTGATAGTTATCCTCTGAGGATGATCAGCGGTACATGGCTTATTCAGAATGATTTGATATGATAGGATGTGATGAATCCTGACAGCATGCGCCATACCTCCGACACAGTCCAGTAGATCCAAACTGACATAATTTCACTGGACATTTCACTGGATATTTTCTGGGGGGGAAGTGATTTATATGAAGATTTATTTTATTTATGTATTTTATTTATGTATTTATTTATTTCCCCCCCCCCCAGAAGCTGAGCTATTCAATGTTTGTTGCCAAAGTCTGGGACATCCACTCTTATTGAAAGATTGCAAGGACAAATTAAAGTAAATTGCTGTACTTTCCCTCTTGGTGGCCAGGAGGCACCGTTTTTGTGGACTGTGCCCTTCACATTTTGGAAATATGAAATGATGTTCTTCCAAAAGGAAAAGTGGTTAGCGCGGTCGCCTCACAGCAAGAAGGTCCTGGGTTCGAGCCCCGGGGTAGTCCAACCGTGGGGGTCGTCCCGGGTCATCCTCTGTGTGGAGTTTGCATGTTCTCCCCGTGTCTGCGTGGGTTTCCTCCGGGGGCTCCGGTTTCCTCCCACAGTCCAAAGACATGTAGGTCAGGTGAATCGGTCATACTAAATGTTCCCCTAGGTTTGAATATGTGTGTGTGTGGGGGGGGGCTGTGATGGACTGGCGGCCTGTCCAGGGTGTCTCCCCGCCTGCCGCCCAATGACTGCTGGGATAGGCTCCAGCATCCCCGCGACCCTGAGAGCAGGATAAGCAGTTTGGATAATGGATATTGAAAATGCTTCTGCTTTGACCCGTTCGTTGTAATAGGAAGCATGTCGTCGCTAAAAACCTGCAACGCAACGTGTCGTCTGCTCACTGACACAATTTATCAGTCCAGTTATTGAAAGGGCCCATGCAATAGTGGCCTATACAATGCCAGCTGAAGGATGCTTTTTCAAAATTGCTCACGTACAATATGCACATTGTCCTTTTTAACACAGGTAACCCCTGTGGGAATCAAGTCCCTCACTCTGGCACTTGAGCCATGAAAGACTATTCTACTGCCTCGATAAAAAGGAAAAATAGCACGAGAAAAAATAATTCGTATTTTAACCTACTCAAGCATTCTCCCCACCATTTTATCTATTTAGAGTGGCTGCAATGCGGCTGTCAGCCATTTTGCTGAGGTAAAGACATAAAGTGGTGAAATTAGCCCAGCCTTGTAAAGACTAGTGTAGTTTTATTCTGCTAAACATTAACAGTCTGGGGCAATTACCCCTCAATGGCTGCCTTCTGCAGTGTGTGTGTGTGTGTGTGTGTGTGTGTGTGTGTGTGTGTGTGTGTGTGTGTGTGTGTGTGTGTGTGTGTGTGTGTCAGATCTAGTGTGTATGTCTACGTGGTGTTGTAGGTTTAATTTATGGGTATGCTTTGACTCTGTGTGTATGTGTTTGTGTGTGTGTGTGTTTGCGTGTGTTTGCGTGCTTGTGTGTGTGTGTTTGTATGTGTGTGTGCATGCATGCATGTATATGTGTGCGTGGGTGCGTGCGTGCGTGCGTGCGTGCGTGCGTGTGTGTGTGTGTGTGTTTTGTCCACCATGTGATAGCAATATGTGCTGATTCTGCTCTCTTGGGTCCTGCCCACCCATTGCCTCTACCCCAGGTTATTTCTCTAAGACACACACACGCACTCACAAACACACACACACACACGCATGCACGCACGCACACACGCACACACAAACACACACGTACAGACATCTGGTCTCACCACCCACCCTTTCACTGTGTCCTCGACCTTTCTTGAGGTCCTGCTGTCCTCCTTCTCTCCCATTTTTACTGTCTTTTCCCTCTGTCTCTCGTGTCCGCCTTCTGTCTCTTTCTCCATCGCCGTTATCTCCCTTCGTTCGCCACACCCTGCTCTTCCCTCTTTTATTAACTCTACCAGACATCAGTTTCTTCTCTTTCCCTTTCTTTCTTTACTTTCGTCTGTCCCAATCCTTCCCTGATTATCCCTCCCCTTCCTTCCTTTCTTCCTTCCTTCCTTCCTTCCTTCCTCTCTTCCTTAGTTCTAGCCTTTCTTCCCCACTTGTCTGTGATCTTTGCTGTCCAGCAGCCCTGCTTTTTTTATTTGCAACTCTCTCTCTCTCTCTCCAATCCCCTTTTCCTTCACCCCTCCCCTTCATCTGTCCAACTGTCCTTTTCCTGTCATTTCACCTCCTCCTCCTCTCCTTTCCTCTCCGACTTTCCCTCCACTGCCGCCCCCACCCGCCCCCGCCCTCTCCATTAGTAGATTAGATTTAGTCCCATAATGCCGGTGGGCACTGTGATTTTACCGGCTCTCATTACCCCTAAATCATCTTTTCCTTCTCTCTCCCTCTCTCTCCCTCTCTTTCTTTCTCTCTCTCCCTCTCTCCCTCTGTCGCTCTCTCTCCTTCTCTCTTTCTCCCTGTCTCTCCCTCCGTCTCCCTCCATCTTACCCCTTTCTCTCAATATGCACACACACATCGCACACCAGCATACACACACATACACATACACATACACATACCATATGCTATAGGCCTGTGCTCGGTGCCATCACATCCATGAATTAGCGGCAGCGCTGGTGATTTGTGATGCAGCATGATTGGGTGGGAGGGAAAAATTTAGTTCAATTTCTACCCGTCCACATTCATTCTTTATATCTCTCAAATATATTCCCCCCGGCAATGACGATTTTCATAACACAAAGTTCAATGCGGACAACTTTCGTCTGTGCAATGTTGTACAAGGCTGTTCGGAGATGAATTTTTTCAGCATCGTACCGTGGGAGGTGAGGGCCTAAAGTAATTTCTGAAGGACAGGGTTTTTTTTTTTTAGTCTCTTGATCATTCAATTGATGGCAGAGAGCAGCAGAGATGGGCAAAACAGGAGCTGGAGACAGACAGACCAATTGTGCCTGACAGGAAAACAAAGTTGGACAAAATGAATGAGGAGTTTGGTATGTCTGTGCATACATTTGAGGTATCCCATGCCAGCTTCCATCGCTCTTCTGGCGTCAGCATCTCATCTTTTAGCATGGCGGCGGATGAGTTAGCTGTGCTCTTAGCCTCTGTGACAAAACTGCTGATGACCTGTTCCATTTTAATCATGCCAGGACAGCTTTATTCACAGCAGATGCCCACAACATCCATCTACACACACACACACACACACACACACACACACACACACACACACACACACACACACAGCGCCCAATCCGCCCTCGCATCAAAAGCATCGTGTGGTATGGCACAGCGTACCATTTTAGCATTTGAAAAGTTTTGCTGTCAAAAAAAGATAAACTAAACCGTGAGATAAAAATAAAGTAAGTAATAAAAAAGAAAATCATCCACCTGCAGCATTCTGCATGATTTTGAGCCACCATTTGGTTCATTTTGATTTTACATACCACATAATCAAAGTTTTGGTTTTGTTGTAGCACATTATCTGGACCTGGTGACAGCTGTCAACAACAGGGAAAGCCAGGCAACATTGATTCAAATAAATTTTAATGAAATCAAAAATTACATTAATATTTATGTAGTAGCTGTGAAATAAAGCCTTACATGTTTGTTTGTTTTTTTTTTGGTATAAAAGACATGCAAGGGTGGGATGTGACACGAGTTTTCTCATTGTAAATCTGTTTGACCCCTAACTGTGCTAATTAAGATCTCGTTTTTCTGTTGTTTGTACTATTTTGTTCGTGACGAAGTTATATGGCACTTCCTCTACTTTTTCTTTTTTTTCTCTCACTTTTTTCTTTCTTTTTTTTGTAACCCCGATTCGACCAAGTGAATTGGCTAAGAGTCCATTTCCTGCACCTGTCCTGCCTTTCAAACCGAAGCTGAAGCCTGCTGGAGAGGAACAATAGCTCAGTCTGGATCCACTCAATCTAATCTCTCTGTTTTAATGGGCATAGCTGCTGTTCTGCCACACCCTGTAACACACACACACACACACACACACACACACACACACACACACACACATGCACACCCGCATGCATGCATGTACACTTGAAGGACCACATTTGCACACAAATACATATTAAGAGCAGGAATACAAACTTACATTAACGCACACACACAAAGACACACACAGAGCTTCCGAGTTCCCTCTCTTCCAGTTACCCCTGACATTAGCCACTCACGGTCTCTAACTGGATCATGGGCCGCACTAAAAAGATTAGGGCTTAGAAACAGCATAGCAACCACAGACACACACACACACACATGCAAACACGCATAAAAATGCACACGCTTTCTCTCTTTCTTGCTATCTGTCTTTCTCCCTGTCTCTGTCTCCATCCATCACTCTTACCTTGCCTACTTCCCCCCACCATCTCTCTTTCTTTTCTTTCCTCTCTCTCTCTCTCCCTCTCTCTCTCTGTGTCTTACTGTTTTTCTGTCGCTCTCAACCAGACAGACCCTCAGGCTAAAAAGACAGCAACCGGTAGCCGCTGTGGTAGACGGTGTGTCAGTGAAATTTGCAACCCACTGCAAGGGGAAGGAAGATGACAGCCCGCTCTGTTAGCCATCACAGTCACTTTATTTCACCAAGTGCTATCATACTTATACAGACGTAATGGTCTGGTTATAAAAAATAAATAAATAAATAAAAATTAACATGCCTGCTGCACTTGTTGAACATGTTAAACTATCACTACATACCCAAGAGGAACAATGAGAGAGTTGCGCTTGCTGCGGCTGTGAGAAGATACAAGAAACTGCTTGTTAACCTGTTACTGGTGGAGAGAGTTTTGTGTTACCATAAAGCAACAATTTGAACAAATTTAAGATGACTGTAAAACAACCTAGAGTAAGTAGCCGTAAAAAAACAAAAAAACAAACAAACAAAAACGAAACTGTACAATGGCATGACGGCCACCAGTGTTGTGATACATGTGACTTTGGGGTTTGGTGATTTTTACCATGGCAACCGCATGAGTGGAGATGAGGATAAATGCATGTGGGGATACCCATTATGGATACCACCTCAGTGCTGATGGACTATGGCTGTAAGCTATGCTCCTCTTCCCCGGCTACCACTCCGGTAGATGGCGGCGCGAATTCACGTTTGCAGCAGCTTCACTCAGTACCATCCATGCAGTGTCTTTGTCCATGTCTGCATCTAAGTTTTGTCTTCGTTTGATGGCTTGGAGAGCTGGTGCTGGATCAGCTGGGAGAGCTTGATCTGCTGCGTGTTGTGGGCCCAGGGACCACGGCCCTGCCTGGGACCACGGCCCTGCCTGGAGCTGCAACCGAGGAGGAAGCACCGAGTGCGGTCTGACAGGACACAGAAGCGGGACAGGCTAAGCTAACTACTAGCCCATGGAGACCAGCAGTTCTGACAGTCATCCTGGCTGGTGGTCGTTCCCTTGGACAGTGTTTTTTTTTTTGTAGTTTAGATATATGTTAGTTAGTATGTGTGTTCTTGAAGTTATTGTCGTTTTTGGATATGTGTTTTTGTCCGTGTGTTGCACTGCTGTGGTTTGGGGGAAACAATATTTCATTTCATTTCATGTACTTCCATACATGAAATGAAATGACAAATAAAGGGTTCCTGAGTCCTGATATAAATGGATGCAAAACGTGGGACTCCTGCCGTGGCTGTCGCCGGGCGTTCTCCCATGGCCGCCACTACAGCAGCAATGCATAGGTGCTTCTGACACCGCTGTCACTATGGTACTAATGCAGGGCTGCTTCAGGTTGGAGAAAGAAATATCCTCAGTCTTACATGCACGGTTTTGCTCCTTCGTGTGTCTCACTGAGTTTCAGCTCTCTCTTTCCCTCACCTTTTTTTCATGCTCCATCTCACTCGTGTTTGAGCTCGCGGTGGGTATTTGCCATGTACGGGGGTTAACAAAGACTGTCCATCAGTCACGTTCACACTTTTATTTTCTCTAAGGCACATCCTCTCTCTCCGCCTGCCATCTTCTCCGTGTCTCGATGCTGAACGCACAGACACACGTGAGAGCACACCTTCGCACTTTCATTTTCTTAAACCCTCCTTCTACCTCTGTCTCCCCTCGACTCTCTCTCTTTCAAAGCCCGTTACCACCGAGACACCTGTTCTCCTCTGTTCTAGGAGTTAATTGGCCCACCGGCAAAATGGCCCTTTGTAACCGTGGCAACAGTTACATGCTGAGAGAAAGATCAGAACTCATGGAGACCCCCCCCCATACACACACACACACACACACTCTTCGGTGTAGACATTAAGACGCATGTGCTAACAAGTACACATGCACACTCACAAACATATTTATGTCTGCATACATAAACATAACATCTCGCTGGGTGGGCACACACACACACACACACACACACACACACACACACACACACACACACACACACACACACTCAGCAGTCCCCTCCTCCTGTCCAATCCACTAATCTGCAGTATATTATTTATGGGTGCTGAGGTGCTCCCCATGTGCTTATAAAGACAAAACACCTCAGTCAGCTCTTTTATCCTCCGCTCTCCATCCCTCTCTCCCCTCATTTCTCCCTTCAGCCCCCTGCAACTCACTCTTTTCATACAACCCTCCCCCAAACGTCTCTCTCTCTCTCTTACCCTTCTCTCCCACCTTTTTGTTCTGCCTCATCCAATGCCTCCCACTACTTTGCTCTCTCTCTCTCTCGTGCCCTTGCTTGCTCTTCTCTTCTATTACCATTATTGTCTCTTGCCACCTTTCTCTCCAAGTTCCTTTCCATATGGCCTCCATTTTTTTACTCTTCTATCTCTTCTTCTCCTTCCGAATGTTTAAGCTTGCATAGTTTACACTGTAAGTACAGTGCTGTATGTCTTCCTCCGTGTGTCTGCCTGCCTCTACGTCTCCTAGCAAACCTTCTTTCCTTACTTGTCCTCTCCTCCTCTCTTTTTCCTACTCTTCCTCACCCCTCCAATTTCTCATTGACCTATTTACCATAGTTCTATCCCTCGCACCATGATGGCCCTTTGGACTTGGGTTCAGACACTTCCCGAGGAGTCAAATGAGGGTGTTTAAGTTCATCCTCACTGCTAGTGGCAGGTTCAGCCATTTGCCAAATCACAGCACCGTTTCCTCTAAAGGGGTGAGGGCCCAGCCATGTACGCCATGCAATGAGGAATTTAATCATTTACTCTAGTAAGAGGATTTATTCCTGATTTATTCTTGGTCTCATTATGGCTCAGCAGAAAGAATATGGTGTCTGGTGATGGGTAAATCTCTTTAGTTGACTTTTGTATTACGGGATCGTAGTCCATTCAAGCTTTTTTTTCTTCCTTATTCCTTTTTCTGAGTTTCTTAACAAAGCTGTTCAGTGATGTAGTTGATGTCATTTTAAGATGGCTTATAAACTGCTTAGGCAGCGTCGGGACTTGTGAGTTTTGATATCTTGCTTTAAACTGAGGCATTACCATTTACACACAGCTGTAATTTGGTTTTAACCTCTTGTGATTACATTTACCCATTTGAGACAATGAGCTTCTGACTGTCTATGGAAATTTCTCAGTTTCACCGCCACATCCTAATGCGTCAAATTGAGCTCTTTGTTGCTTTCTGATTGAAATTCTTGCATTTCAAATAACACAGTCTGCCACTGCGGCTGTTGGAGATCCATTATGTGGCATTACAATGCAAATGTCTCGCTGCCGATTACTATTCGCTGTTTCCTGCTCGCTTTTTGTGTTTGTGATGAAATCAGTCGATCAGTAAATCAAGGCTGCAAGACTTTTAAATTAGACTTTATTTCTACAAACATGGTGCAATGTTCATTATTTATTTGTGTGAACTATTATCCGACGTCTTCATCCGTTTTGGTTGACGGGTTCGACAGCTACCTGCAAGTAATGCAAGGCCGTCTGTAAAAACAGTCTGTTTGCAGGGTCAGTCATGCATATGGCCTATCTGTAGCCCAAGGCTGCAACTCTAAACAGTGGTAATGGGTTTATCAAGCTCAACCATCTGCCAGGGGGGAAGACAAGCCATCCACCATTAATCATATAACATGTCATCAGGTGGATCTGATAAAAAGGGGTATCGAATTAGTGCGAGTTCCCTCCTAAGGTTTGGATGTTCACTCTTTTAAAACCCTTACTCTCTTTAAATGGTGGCATACACGTCGATAAGACACACACAAAAAACACGCAAGGGGGTGTCTGGGTGGCATATCAGTCTATTCAGTTGCCTACCAACACGGGGATCGGCCGTTCGAATCCCTGTGTTACCTCCGGCTTGGTCGGGTGTCCCTACAGACACAATTGGCCGTGTCTGTGGGTGGGAAGCTGGACGTGGGTGTGTGTCCTGGTCACTGCACTAGTGCCTCCTCTGGTCAGTCGGGGTGCTGTTCGGGGGGGGTGAGGGGGAACTGGGGGGAATAGCGGGATCCTCCCACGCGCTACGTCCCCTGGTGAAACTCCTCACTGTCTTGTGAAAATAAGCGGCTGGTGACTCCGCAGGTATCGGAGGAGATGTGATAGTCTGCAGCCCTCCCCAGATTGGCAGAGGGGGTGGAGCAGAGACCAGGACAGCTCAGAAGAGTGCAGTAATTGGCCGGGTACAACTGGGGAGAAAAACGGGGATAACCCCCCCCCCCAAAATAAATAAATAAATAAAATGAAAACCACCCAGAATCCTTTGCTGTCGGAATGATTAGTCATCTCTCATTCGCATTGCATTGTCGAAAACCCAGTTGTCATGGGTTTAAGATGATTGATTTGTGAATTTTAGGTGGTCTTCTGCTTTTCATTATTTTGTTATGGTAAAGAGAAAAAAAGTAATGCTAAAAAGCATTTTAGAATGAGGCTAAATGGTTAAGTGGTTAAGTGTGTTGTGACACACTATGCGTTGCTCTTTAACATTGACGACACCAAGGCTGAGCTCCGCAGGCCACAACCTTACTCATGAACAGACAGAGTTGTAGTTGTGGTTTTGGTAGAGAAGACGGGGTGTCGTAGTCTGACCTTACTCTCAGCGCCGAAGCATCCCTAACCCATGATTTTTACACGCTGGAGACAAAGAACCATCCCTCATCTAGCCACCTATATATATATATATATATATATATATATATAAACATACACACACACACATCTATATATAGCTATATCTATCTATCTATCTATCTATATATATATCTCCATTCATTCATGTATCCAATCTGTCTATCCTTTCCATCATCCGTCTCTCGCCCATCCCCCCGTTGATCCCTCCACCCTGTCCTCCATTCATTTCTCCCCTCTGTCTGTCCGCTGTAACGCCGTCTGAGGATCCTCCTCCACTGAAGTTTTATTAGCGCCATAAATGTCCCTAAGAGCCTGCAATATCGCTTAGCTAAAGCACTGGAAGAACCAACTAAAGAAAGAAAAAACGAGAGACGGAGTGGTAATATCACTTAGTCTTGCGGACGACAATTCAAAGAAGAAAACGTATTAAAACAAAATGGCGTCAGGGACATAAAAGTGAATTAGCCGGTAACAAATGACCATGTGTGCGCCCCACTGCTTTAACCTCTCAACTTTTTTTTTCTTTCTCCACGATAGTAACTCATCTAAATTTGTTGGATGTCTTTTGGGCACAGGGCCAGAAAAGCTTTTATATCCATAAAGGCCTATGGATCACAGAGAATCACATTAAGCTGTCCAATTTAATTACAGTATCGACAAAACATAATAGATACTTACAGCCTTACGGAGAGCAATGGGCAGAGGGGGGGAGAGAGAGAGAGAGAAGGAAGAGAGTTACAAAAAGCACAGACGATTTCCATTTATAATGCTGATGTAGTGTGTGTATCAAAGCAGGCGTTTGATGAATGCGAGTGTGTGTGCGCATTTCTGTGTGTGTCTGCGTGAGTGTGTGTCTCTAACGAAGGAGTTGCGAGGGCCCATGGGAGCATTTTAGAGCATTTAGTTTGATTTAGAAGGTACAGCTCCCCAACGGCCGCTACACTCTGATTCAGTCACATACGACAACACACTGAAACACAAAAGATAGACACACACACACACACACACACACACACACACACACATGTTTTTTTTGAGAGACTTAAGTCTCCATCTTTCACACACATGCAGTAATATAAAACACTCACTGATTGTACTTGAACACAAGCACACACACACACACAAACACACACACACACACATCTCCATACCTTCACATTAGAAATCCCAACCACACGCACACACTCGCAGACACAACACCACCTCACATAAACACATGTTCACTTGCACAGACACACAACGGCAGTCCACAGATACATAAACACACACACACACACACACACACACACACACACATCTCCATACCTTCACATTAGAAATCACAACCACACACATTCAGGCACAACACCACCTCACATAAACACACATTCACTTGCACAGACACACAACAGCAGTCCACAGATACATAAACACACACACAAACACACAAATCTGCTGTCACAGACACACACACACACACTCACTCACACATACACACACACACACACACACTTGCACATAGAAAAAGAATGCACAAACATAGACTCATTCACACTCATGCAGTGCCACTCCACAGCACAGATATACAGACAATCACCTACAGACACACACAGCCACACAGCCACATACTCATGCAAACGTTAGGAAGTGAGCGAGGAGGATGGTCTTCCTTTCCCGTCCTGTCCCAGGCCGGCCAGGCTGTCAGCCTCCCGTCAAACATGATCAATAGAGGCTTTTATTCATAAAGGGGCCACTTAATTAAATCACAGAGAGTGGGGGAGGAGGGGGGTATTTTTGAGGAGGGGGACAGGGGAGGGGAGTGTTATAGGACTAAGCAAGGGCACCAGAGTCAAAAGATGGGTGATGAATTACAAAATTACAAAGACGGGGCATTCTGTCCCCGACCCCATATTGACCTCCCACAACACACCATTCTACGCCACATATGCAACTTAATAGAATAAATGCAGTGAATGGATGATTGAAAAAAGCAAACAATTATTTTGAATTGTGACCATCTATGCTTGTTAATTTTGGTCTGAATAACAGCAAGAGCTGTGATGCGCCATGACTATCATGAGAAACGGTACACTGCCAACATGGTTTACTGTTCGCTGGCTTTGACCAAACTAGGACTTCAGAAATCAGGATCAAACATGGGATGGTCACCGTTAGGATATTGTTTGCAGCAGTCATTGGCTTTAGTGGCCAACTATGTCTTCCTAAACTGCTGTCGCGTCATCCCAGCAATTCAACGCCTACTTTGAAAATAATGTCAGTTTCGACGGAATGTGGGCCCTCGTGCAGCTCCTCAGCCAACAGAAGAGGACTGTGTGTGCAGCAGTGTTATAATATATGAAAATAATAATCTTCATTTGTTCACTTTTTTTTCTTTGCATACAGAATAAAACGAAAGCAATGAAAAAGAAACAGAAATGACAATTAATGAAATAATTCAAATGTCATGAGTGGGATGCTTATTCCAATATCACAAGCATCAAAAATAGAGTAAAAATTAAGACTGACGCAATATAGGAAGAAGGGTGATTGGAAACAACAAAGCTTTTATAAAAGTACAGGAACTTTTATGAAAAGCCTTGCTCATATAAGTGCTTTTGTGCATGAAGCCTGACAACGTAGATGCCCGTTCAATCTTCCCTAAATAAATAAATAAAGGGTCAAAAACTAGCGCATTGCCGTCGGCTTTCAGGTGGCAGAACCGGGTCTAGGATACCGTTTTGCAAAAGAGGGAGTACGAGGCAGCTCCAGCGAGAGACAGAGCCAGACCTCCCTGTCAGCTACTGCAATGTGATAATCCACATTCATATGCAGGAGATCATATTAATGCAAGCCTAAACTCACTGTGGTTACCAGCTGGGGATCTGCCACAAGGCAGGCCTGTCTCATTTCACTGTTGCATTTGTGGTCCGCTGATTTTAAAGATGGGAAATAAAAAATGTTTGACACCACCAGTCTGCAGCACTCCAGGCTATTAAAGATAATCAGAGGGAGGAAAAAAAACACGATACAATTTTTTACATATATATATATATACATATGTATATGTACTATATGTGTGTGTGTGTATATGTATGTGTATATATATTATATTATTAACACTATGTGTGAGGACTGAATAGGTGTTTTCATCAGAGCTTAGCTTTTCAAGCTGCAGGATGTGACTCAAGATGCTGCTGCCCTTGCTTTTGGATTATTAACACTTGAAGACAGGTAATTACAGCCCGCTAAAAATGGAAAAAGAAAAAGAGCACACTTTCACAGGTCCAAAACATACAGATTTAATACGGTACAGCGTTTTTGCTGGAGGCAAGAGGCAGTGTAATACCCGCTACGTGACTTTGGTCTTCTCCTACAGTAGACTAGCTTAAAGACATGGGGAATATGAGCTAGCCAAAAGTCAATATTTATTACTGTCTTTATGGAACAATATTAAATGCAGTTACAGCACCCCAGAGAGAAAAAAGGAGATGGAGAGAGCAAGAGAGACAAGATTAAGAGAGAGAGAGAGAGAGAGAGAGAGAGAGTGAGAGAGAGAGAGCGAAGGATAGAAAAGGAAAAGTGAGAAGAAACATGGTGAGAGAGACATATAGAAAGAAAGAAAGGAGAAAACCTGAGAGACATGAGCTGGCCATTGAAGGTCTCTCAGGTTTCATAAAAGAAATCGCTTACTTTTCCCCCCCTCCTCCTGCCCCCCCGACGCCCCCATCCGTTCCCTCTGTTTATTCTCCTCCTCTTTCACTTTCATTCTTTTTTAATCTCTCCCATGGAGCCCAGCCAATGGCCATCTCTCCTTGGCTTCCCGAGGTCTCTCTTCCTTAAATGAAACATGCTCGCACAAACACACACACTCAGCAAAACAACAAAAAAACACAGATGCATACAATTTGTCTTTCACGGACACACGCTTGCTCGTGCACACACACACACATATACATAAACACACACACACACCTTTGCCAAACCCCTTTGTCATCTCCGTGTACCCGTGGCTTGCTGTGATGCGATCTGACACAGAGACATGTGAAATCAAACAGGCCTTTTCCATTCCGCCGGCTCCGCTGGTTAAAGGCTCCAGGCTGAGTGGGCTGTGCCTCATATCTGGATAAGCTTAGGGTGAATCTGTCTAATATCTGTTGTCTACTGTTGCTGAACCAAGGTTACATAACCTAAAAGGACTTTTTTTTTTTTTTTTGCATGTACGCATGCGTGTTTGTGTGTATGTGTGTGTTTGCATGTTTGTATATGTATGCTGGCCTATTTAGGTGTGGTTGGCTTTTTTCTTTGAACACTAAATGTAGTATCTGATACAAATGAGGCAGACTTTAATTTGGTGGGTATTGTGGGTGTTGTGGAGTGTGTGACTTGTTGTGTGTGTGTGTGTGTGTGTGTTTGTGTGTGAGTGTGTCTATTTACGGGTTAACTGTAATATCCGAAGCGACAGAGGGTGACCTGGCCATTGTTATTATTCTCCTCACATGAATAATGGAACTTAATATGGAGGAGAGGATAGCTGTGAGCAAACACACACACACATGTGCACACACACACACACACACACACACACACACACACACACACACACACACACACACACACACACACACACACACACACACACACATACATACACATATACACCCACAGGACACCATGGACACAAAAATGCCTGCATAGACACAGAACATCCACACCACCCCGCCATGACTGTCACCGCCAGCCCCCCAGAACCTACTGAAAGAGCATCTATATTTCATCATCCATCTCCCCAGACTCCCGGGGACCGCAGAGCGAGAGACTGTGCCCAGAGAGGGGAGGCCTTGGCTGAGATGACTTTCAACAGAAGCTGGAAGGTTTTATGTGGTGGAAGGTCTGGAAGACATTTGGTCAAAATTCAATCAGTTACGCCGCATTCGGGAAGCGGACAAACATGGATGTGACAATTTGGGCCCGTCCTCTGGTCCTCCTCCCTCTTTCCCTTCATTTTCTTCTCTTGCTTTTTTTAGTGCTTTGCACTTTATCTTGTTTTTATCTTCCTTCAATATCCCCACTAGTTTTTCTGGCTCACCTGCTATTGTAAGTGAGCTGTTGAATAATTTTAATGACACGTGTTACTCCATCCTAGACGAAATCACTCCCTTCAAGACCAAAAAGTCTAGTCATCTCCCTGGATAAATGAAAATATTCAGATGCTGAAGTAAAATGCTGCAAGGCGGACGGAGCGTTTGTGGAAATCCTCCAAACTTACAGCTCGCCAGGAAATTCTCAGTTCTCTAGTTAAGACTATTAACGTGGGGGTTAAAAATTCTAGACCTGCATATTTTGCTTCTGTATTTGAAAAGGATCAGTCCAACCCAAGATTGTTGTTCAATATTGTTAGCCATGTCATTGATCCTCCCCCAGGCCAGATATTAAATGCCACCCCTGAGAAATGCAATGAATTTCTTTCCTTCTTCATTAAGATGCTCTCAATTATTAGAAGTTGCATTTCTCTCCCAGATTATCCAATCACCGTTGAGTAGCCCTGTGCAGTTTCCCTCTGCTCATTTTATCCAACTTCTCCGTCTACACTGACTAACATGTTACAGAAAATGAAAACCTCAACCTGTCCTTAGATATTCCTCCTGTAACATTTCTAAAGGAGGTTTTTAAGTTTTCCCCTCTGTTCTGCAAATTTTATATTGCTCTCTGTCGAAAGGCTCCATTCCTGAATTTTTTAAAACTGCTATTGTTCAACCACTTTTAAAAAAGCCGTCTCTTGATTCTTCTGATCTTAAAAATTTTAGTCCTATTTCTAAACTTATATTTTCAGCTAAGGTTTCAGAAAAGGTTGTAGCAAATCAACTGCTACCTTTTATTCACAAAAACAATATCTTTGAGAAAGTCCAATCCTGTTTTAGAAAAAAAAACTATAGTACTTAAAACTCGTCTTCTTAAGGTCTTCAACGATGTATTACTGTCGGCTGATGCTGGCCATAAATCCATTCTTGTTCCCCTGAACCTCAGCGCACCCTTCGATACTGTTGACCACGATGTCCTCTTGCACTGTTTCAAAACCTGGGTGGGTTATCAGTGGCACTGCTCTGCAATGGTTCAAGTCCCCCCTAAAAGACAGGCATTTCTGTGTTGGTATCGCTGATTCCAGGTCAGCTGAAACAAGTGCTCACTGTGGGGTGCGCCAAGGCTTGGTGCTAGGTCCAATCCTCTTCCATTTATGTATATGCTTCCTCTAGGCCACCTTATATATAAGATATAATATCAGTTTCAAGTTTTACGCTGATGATATGTTTATGTTTGATACTCAGATTTATCTTAGCTGTGACCCTGCAAACAGCTATCAGAACACTGTCAACCTGCTAAACTGCCTTCATGACATCTACATCTGGATGTCACAACATTTCCTGCAGCTAAATGCTGATAAGACAGAGATATTGATCAGGTCAAGATGATGCAAGTACCCAATTATCAAACAGTCTTGGTTCATTGTCCAATTCAATAATGCAACATTGCAGAAAATTTGGTGTCATTTTTGATCAAAACCTCAGCTTAGACAAACATGTTAAATCATTCGTTCAATCTTGCTTGCATCACCTTAGAAACATTTCAAGGATTAGACCATTTCTTTCCACCAAAACTCTGGAAACTGTAATCCATGCCTTCATAACCACTTGATTGGACTACTGTAATTCCTTGCTGTCTGGCATCAGTAAAAAAAAAAAAAAATCTCTCTCCCACCTCCAGTTTATCTGAAACTCTGCCAACAGGATTTTAATTCGGACTAGGAAACATGATCACATTTCCACGATCCTGGCCTCCCTACACTGGTTATCTGTTGCTTTTAGAATTGATTTTAAGATATTATTGATTACTTACAAAGCCTAAAGAGGCCTCGCTCCAAGTTATTTATCAGATCTCTTATTGCCTTACCTAATTGCCTTATTCCCACTCCCTGAGATCATGGGATGCGTCGTTCCTCGTTGTCCAAGGTCCTGATTGAGACACAAAGGTGATGGAGCCTTTGCAGTCAGGGTTCCTACACTTTGGATGACCTACCTGAGGAGATCAGGACTGAAAACTCTCTATTATCTTTTAAATCACTTTTTAAAAACCCACTTTTTTAACTGCTTTTTGATGAATTCATTTATATTTCATGGCATTTTAGTTCGTTTTACTCTGTTTTATAATATGCTATTTTTATGGCTTCCCCGTGACCCTGAGAGCAGGATAAGCAGTTTGGATAATGGATGGATGGATAGTTCGTTTTAATCTTTTTGTGTTTTAATTTGTTATGTTTTTATTGTAAAACACTTTGTAACTGCGTTTTGAAAGGTGCTATATAAATGTATATATATTTATTATTATTATTATTATTAGCCATTATCCAAGACGCTTATCCTAATTAGGGTTGCGAGGACATTGGAGCCTATCCCAGCAGTCACTGGGCGCAGGCAGGGAGACACCCTGGATGGGCCGCCAGTACATCACATTATTATTATCGTTATCATCATCATTATTATTATTATTATCTCATGCTTCTCCCTCCTTTTCTTAATATACTTCTCTTTTTTATCAATTTTTCTCCTTCCTTCCATCATCTTCCTCCTCAAATTTCCTTTCATTTACGTTTTCTGTTTTAGCGGATATTTTTATCCAAAGCAATGTATGAGAGTCAGCAATTAGCATATAAATACCTGTGTCAACCAAAAGGCGTCCGAGAACACTGAATAGTAATCATATCATAACAAAGAGTGCATGTCTTGTCAGCTGCAATTAATGTAAATGCACAGTGCGTAAATCACCAATAATGATGTTAATAACAGGGCATCTGAAATAAAAAAAATAATGGGATGCCACAAATCAACCATCATAGTCATGCTTATAGACCATCTATGGATTAAGGTAGGCCCGGTTAAGGAGAGTCTTTAGCTTTGTCATCACCTTTTTGCTTTCGCCTCTTCTTGTTCTTGCTCTCCTTCCTTTCCTCACTCTCCCCATCACCATTTCCCCCCATGCCACAACCATGTAATGCGGTCTAATGGTTAGAAGCTCCCCTGATTAACCGGGTCTACAAACCATGATGATTTTTGAAATGAAGACGGGATATACAGTATGCAGAAAAGGGTCCCCGCTAGTCCAGATGGACATCTGGCCTCAGCATCGGCACCCTTGGAAGCGTAACTCCTGCAGTTTTTTCTCGAGAACTTATTCATCTCTTCATTACCCAAACATAATGATCTACAGACCTCCTTGCACCCCCCCCCCAAAAAGATGCACAATCATTCTCATCCTGTAATGTATTACCACAGTTTCAATAACTTATCTTCATGATAGAATTGATGAACAATGCAAGCAAAAATCCATTTCTCTAATAGAATTTCCAGCAGATTTATAACCCTCCTTTCTCTATTGGTATAGCGACGGAGGAGGACAAAAAGGCAAGATTCGACTCTTAATATTTGGGAGCAGACTGTGTAGACATGATACGTTGACTGGTGGGTGTGTGTGTGGGTGTGTGTGTGTGTTATCTGGAGTTGGTATGTGTGTGGAAGAGAGTGATGAGAATTCATTGTGTTTCACTTCAATACCTATGTCCATAACTTGCGTGTATTTGTGTGTTATTGTGACTGCCTGTGTGTGTGTGTGTGCGCGCGTACATGTATAAGTGTATTTGTGCACCGTGTGTTCGCTTAGTTTATCCCTGTGTGTCCTTTTCAGGGATCACAGCCCAATCTCTTCTTGATCATAGCCTTCCTCCCTCCTGCTTAAAGGTTGACAAGCATGACTCACAGAGAGAGAGAGAGAGAGAGAGAGAGAGAGAGAGAGAGAGAGAGAGAGAGAGAGAGAGAGAGAGAGAGAGAGAGAGAGAGAGAGAGAGAGAGAATGGAAGGTGAATATGTAAAATAAAAGGTGGACTTGGAGATGCTCTAGGTTTAGATGTACACATATCAGGTAGCAGATGAAATAAAAACCTGACCACAGCAGGATGAGCACGCATGTGTGTCAACACACGTTAAAACATCGCCAAGATCACATTATCACCATGCACCAGAAACCGGTGCATTGCTTACATGATTGCCAACACACGATTTTGTCTCATTGTGCTAAATCAAAAAAACAATTCTTAACTTGCCAATTGAATGTTGTCATTACCTCCAGCTGCTACAAATGTCTCGGGTTTTTGTTTAAACTCCCCAAATTGATGCAGAAAGACTGCTGGACGCGGCACGGATATATGAGTCATTTCTCAAATGCAGAAATCCGTTGCCCAACATTCGTTCATGCACAAGTATCCACTCATATGATGAAAACTTAATTCAAAGCCGTCTGACATATGACTTCTATTACGGCGACCTAGATTGTGCACTACTTGAGCTGGTGTGTCGGTCCGACATGTCTGCCATGCGGAGTCATAAAGGCCAACACGGAGACACGGAGTCTCATAATGGCTTTTATTTGACTTGGATGACTTTTCTCTCTGTTAAGAGGAATAACAAATAAATATAGTGGGTAAACAAAACAATAAAAGATTTATTAGTCATGGAAGCCCTCTGAAATATGGCCTGATTTATGTTTTTTTTTTGTTTTTGTTTTTTTGTATCTTGTTCTCCACCCATCCCTCTTTGTCATAATAATTCCCTCGCTCTCTTCCTGCCATCATCTACCGCTTCAAATCTTTCGCTCTCTTCCATCTCCCAAGAGCGGCTTAAAAGAGAAACAAATGGTTGATAGATAGATAAATAGACATATAGATAGATGGATGGATGGATCGCTCCATAGATACATGGAATAAAAGGGGGGATATAGTGAAACAGAAAAGATTGGGAGAGAGAAAGGGAGAAAGTTGACATATGTCTGTTTCCACTTTACTCTGTTAACGTCAGTGCAAGAGCAACAACGACAGAAAAAAGGTAAAGGAAGAGAACGCCATGATGAAAAATCACATCCGTACCCTAAATGTGTCAAAACCATCCAAACATGGACGGGAAACATGAGGAATGCATCCCGGCTGTGTCGCACATTAAAATATCATAATACCACACATGTCCGTCAAATGTTTGCCTTATTTGGGTTCCTTCGTTACCGCAAGCACTGAGTGAAATTGCACATAATAGCTCGTGTTTTCTTTGCATAAGGACTACAGAAGGCCACGCACATACTTTTCCCATCAAGGCCCGGCAGAGAAAATGGTGGAGCGCTCATCCCCTTGTCAAACAAAAGTGAAGAGCCAGAAAGCAGAAAGCACACAGGTGAAAGGAAGCATCCAAGATGATAAAATGTCGTTAGTCTTAGGAAATTAGTTTTCTGTCTTCGCAGCACAGCACGCCGATTAACATTCTCAACACTAATAAAACATGATTGGCTCTGGAATAATGCACAACCAATTTTTTTATATGTGTGATTGTGTGCGGCTGTTAAATCTATGTCTCCAAGTAGGACGTGTGCAACAGTGAACGGGCTTGGATTTGTGTGTGATTCGGTGCATGCATGCAATTTTGGTATGAATGTGTGTCTGTATGATTATATATATATGTGTGTGTGTGTGTGTATGGAAATGGGGCTTCCAAGTAAGAGGCAGAGTCCCTTAACTCTGTTGGTACATAATTACCTTACTGTTAGAGAGGAAGTCATTTTTTGTGCTATCTATCTCTCTATCTATCTATCTATCTATCTGTGTACTCTGAGCAAGTTAAGTGTACTCTGAGCAAGAAGCACCATCCTTTTGTCTCAAAGGGGTCTCTTTCACAAGCAAATCTATTAAACTTACATACAGCTTAATAGATCTATTTATTTATTTATTCATTCATTCATTCTGTGTGCGTGTGTGTGTTTATTAAGGTCGAATGGGTCAACCTAATCCAGTTGGCATTTGCTTATTTAATTTTTCCAGTTGAGTATGTGTGTGTGTGTGTGTAACAAGCCTGACAGGCAGGTTAATTAGCTTGTTCGATATTTCATACCTCTCTCTCCCTTTCTTTCTCTTTATTTCGTTCCTTCTGCCATTTCTTATCTCTCTCTCTCTCTCTCATTCTGTCTAATTACACTGAGATTACGGAATCATGTTTGCCTGCCAGGCCCCTTTCAAACAACGCTAACAGCGTTGAAGCCATGCTGTTGGGCCATGTCAAAAATCATTTGGTTCATATTGGTATGTGCTATGGAGAAAAAAATACATGCTTGGCGTTGTGGTGCTTTGTGTGTGTGTGTGTGTGTGTGTGTGTGTGTGTGTGTGTGTGTGTGTGTGTGTGTGTGTGTGTGTTTTGCATCGAAACCACACTGCAAACACTGTACTCTGTGTCTTTTTCTGTCTCTTTCCCTCTTGGTTAATCACACACACAAACAGACACAGACACACACACACACACACACACACACACACACACACACACACACGTATTTATTGAGGCACTAGAGAAGAGTGTGGATGGACCCAGGCCAGGAATCATTCTGATACTTCTTTGTCTTTGAAGCTCTTTGGACCAAATTGTTCTACTGATCATAAATGTCATATCATCCTTTCTCCTTCCTTCACTCTCTCTGTCTCTCCTTCCATGCCTTTGCCTTTGTTCTGTAATTGAATGTGTGTGTGTGTGTGCGTGTGTGTGTGTGTGTGTGAGACACGGAGATTAAATGTTTGTGGATGTGTTTATCATTTGACTCCCCGTCTATCAGAGCTTGAACCTCAACTAACTTATTCTCTCCCCCATCTCTCTCTCTCTCTCTCTCTCTCTCTCTCTCTCTCTCTCTCTCTCTCTCTCTCTCTCTCTCTCTCTTCTCTCCCTCTCTCTCTTCTCTCTCTCTCTCTCTCTCTCTCTCTCTCTCTCTCTCTCTCTCTCTCTCTCTCTCTCTCTCTCTCTCTCTCTCTCTCTCTCTCTCTCTCTCTCTCTCTCTCTCTCTCTCTCTCCAGAGACCTCAGTGAGAACCAGATCCAAGCGGTCCCTCGGAAGGCTTTCAGAGGAATCACCAACGTCAAAAACCTGTAAGCACACCACCCCTCACTTCTCTCTCGACCCCCCTTCCTCTTCCTGTCTATTTTCTATTATTCTTTGTCTCCCCCCTGCTACCAATTCTCCTCATTTGTCTCTCTTTGCTCTTCCCATCTCTGCTCTTTCACGTCATCGTGCGCCATCCTTTTCGCTGATCCTCCTTTGCCAGAGGTTAGATTTTTTTTCTCTGCCTGCACTCTGTTTGATTGGACCTTATTTCTTATAAAAATCGATATCTCTGCTTGCAGTAGGCGCACCTTCAGAAGAACATGACGCAAAAAAAAAAAGAAAAAGAAAAAATAATGTAAATTACAGCTGCAGTGGCCACATTTCGGGTAATGCAGCAATTAGTTTTTAACCTTTAATTCTATGCGTCAGATTTGGAGAAAATCAGTACGGTGTATTCACAACCTTGGCTCAGATGTGGTGGTAAGCACAAAATGTGTCGCGTGTGAACCTTTTATGAGCCAAACATTTTGCCTTTTGAACACTTTGCCTCTCCTCGGTTTCCCGTTGGAGTGTCTGCTACCTCCCCCACCTTCACCTACTCCTCCACGTTCTCCTCCTTCCTCCTCTCCTTTCCCTCATCCTCTCTGTGGCCTCCTCCTCCCTTGAGGTCTTGTTCTATGTATTTCAGCTTCTCTTGCTTGTGCCTAATCCCGAGTCGGCCGAACTTTCCTTCCTTATTTCATCATCCTCACACCACCCCTCTCTTCTCCCCTCCTCCTCATCCTCATCCTCTCCCTCCCTGTTCTCCCTCTCTGCATTCTTCTCCCTTCCCGGTGAGGTTTATCCTGACGTCGAGTGTTCGATCCCCCTCCCCCCCTGTCACTTATTCATGATGTTCTAATCACCAATACGCCGGTCGATACGCGGCCTGATCGATGCTTCTCGTCAATAACGTCTAATCGATCCTGCCTGATGCGCAGGTGGAATACTAGACAAGATTCCAACGGGAAAACAATGTCTTCAATGCTTGGGGGTGCAATACCCAATTGGAATGGAATAGAATAAAATAGACCAAGAATAGAACAAGATAGAATGGACAATGTTAACCCTATAACTTGATCAGTCAAGTTGATGAAGATCATTGTTTTAATCCCACTGGACAAGGGGAGAGGTCTCAAGAGAAGTGAGAATTAGACACACATGCACACACACACACACACACACACACACACACACACACACACACACACACACACGTACATGCACATGTTTGGGAACTGCTGGGTGCAACTAAAGCCTTGAACTTTTGGACACCATGTAACAAGGTTTGCACACATAAGGTTTTTTTTGTCCTCGCTCGAGGAGTTTTTCATGGTGCACAGTTGTCGGGAGCATCAGCTGACAGAAGGCTGTGGTGGCACCAGGAAGCTCCGGCGGTCAAAACATGTGTGATGGTGTGACTGTGAGACATGGTGTTGCTGGGAAAGAGTGGTCATGGTAAACACATCTTCTCTGTGCAAATGAACATCTTGTGTTGTGCCGTATCAGTCACAGCCACGCTGACATGACAACGGGGAGTAGGAACAACGATGGGCTGGGGTGATAGAGCGGATCACAAGAACTAGAAAATGCAGAAAGATAACAATCTGTATGACTGGAAACGCTACAGGCGTTGTTGACTGTCCGGGGCAAAGAAAGCAACGTTGCCGGGCCAAGTGTCACAGAACAGGAGAACGCGAGAGAGACGGAGGTTGAGGGTGAGGAAGAGGGCTGAGAAAGGCTGTGTGTATGTGTGGGGATGCTCTGTTCAGCTGTGTCCTTTTCCCCCCAGAACAATAAATTCAATATTGCATTCCCTCAAACATTCAAAAACTCTCTTTGACTTTTTTTTTTTTTTTTGCCGTGATATTTATGCTCTGGGATTGACCGCAGCTTAAATGCTGCTGCTTTCTTGGCCCAGTCTGTCAATAGCCTAACTTTAGCCATGGCCCAGACAGAACAGAACGGGATGGGATGGGATTTGGCAGAGCGGAGCAGGACAAACTTGGGAAGGACGTCAGAGAACAGGGCAGAACAGAGTAGGCCATATCAAATATAAAGTAATAGAAGACAGAGGAAGGCAACGTTATAGAACAGGGATGGGTTTTCCCAATAGCGAAATATCTAAACATTACACAAAAGACAGTATGACTTACTTTTTATTGTTATTTTATGTTACGTATACCAAGAGAGCCACAAAACCAGAGTCAGATTCCATGTAGTGTAAACCTACATGGCCAATAAACATGATTTTGATTCTGATTCTGATTTAAGATATACGTAGATGGGCGTCTGGGTGGTGTGGCGGTCTATTCCGTTGCCTACCAACACAGGGATCGCTGGATCAAGTCCCCGTGTTACCGCCAGCTTGGTCAGGCGTCCCTACAGACACAATTGGCTGTGTCTGCGGGTGGGAAGCCGGATGTGGGTATGTGTCCTGATCGCCGCATTAGTGCATCCTCTGGTCGGTCGGGGCGCCTGTTTGGAGGGGAGGGGGAATTGGGGGGAATAGCATGATCCTCCTACGTGCTACGTCCCCCTGGTGAAACTCCTCACTGTCAGGTGAAAAGATGTGGCTGGCGACTCCACGTGTATCAGAGGAGACATGTGGTAGTCTGCAGCCCTCCCTGGATCGGCAGAGGGGGTGGAGCAGTGACCGGGATGGCTCGGAGAGCGGGGTGATTGGCCAGGTACAATTGGGGAGAAAATCGGGGGGGAGATATATACATAGAGAAACAATGCCCTCTATCAGTGCATTACCAAAAGACACCAAATCAAGTGGTGTAATCAATCTACCCAATCACGCTGTACTGATTTGCATTATGTCTATACATTTGCATTACTACTACTACTACTACCTCTGGCTGCTCCCGTTAGGGGTCGCCACAGTGGATCATCCGTTCCAGTATGGAAATCTGATTTATGATCTGCATATCTGATTTGGCTAAGATTTTACGCCAGATGCCCTTCCGCAACCCTCCCCATTTATCCAGGCTCGGGACTGACACTAACAATGCACTGGCTTGTGCATCCTCAGTGGCGTGGTTGTGTCTTTACATTTGCATTACCAAAAAGAAAAAAAAACAGTCACATTTACACTTGTTTATGCTGATTTAGGATATATGCCTGATATACGCCCTTCCAAATCCTTCCTGCCAGCCCTAAGACAGAGATGGCCCATTGAGTTGTTGAGCTGAATGCAGTTAACTGACCCCCACCTGCACTGATTCTGATACCCCTAAGCTGAGCTTGTGGTAGACAGTGTAAGTGGTTACCAGTCGGGGCGTTTCACCCGTTAGATACCCCATCGTTGGCTGAAAAGGTGTGTGACCGGTGGGATCAGCATGTGTGTTGCCTGGTTCAGACGGTAACACATACGTATTCTCAGACGGCCCGTTGTTGGAGACCACTGACTCGTGGTACTTCTGCTAGTCTTAGCCAGGGCTTCTGTGTAAAAGAGAAAATCAATTTCAATTAACCTCTTATTAGTAAAAATGTACTGAATAAAACTTGAATTACCAATGAGAAGAGAGAGCGAGAGAGAGAGAGAGAGAGAGAGAGAGAGAGAGAGAGAGAGAGAGAGAGAGAGAGAGAGAGAGAGAGAGAGAGAGAGAGAGAGAGAGAGGGGCAAACAGTAATGTTACTGACTTCTTCGCTGCTGTTGTAACACACTGACAGTAACACGGTGGCGATTGGCGACCTCGTCAGTGACCCGGCGAGTCATTGTTAATTTGGACACTCAGCAGTTGTGTTGCATGAAATGGACAAAAATTTTGTGTTTGTGAGTGTATTTGTGTGTTTCCACAGTCGTGTGAGTGGACCATTTCTCCATGGTTTGGTTTAATAAAACTTTTTGTGTTCATGTTGGCTTGCCGTTGTATCTTCCTATCTAATCCACTTTTCTCTCTCTTACGGGGGGACGCGTTCCAAACCAAACACACCGACACACACACACCACTTCCCTCTCTGAACGGAGGAGATTCAGGTGAATTTCTGTCCAACCTTTTGAAGTAAAAAACAAAAAACAAAACTATGATCACAGGAAAATAACCCAGGGTCAGAGCACATCTACGTCACTAAAGAGGATTAACTTGTATTACATGTTCCTTCATGTTTTCCCCCCGTTATTTTATTTTTTTTGCTTTGATGATGCTTTATTTTTCCACAAAGTAAGAACTTCACTTCTCGCTCGCCCCCATTTCCATGCGGAGGTAAAGATGGCCAGAGAAACTTTAAGAGAAGAGGGGCCCCGGTTCAAGGCCACATGGCAAGTACAGGACCATCTAATGACTTCCTGATTTCGATCTTTACCACCTAAAACAAATTTTATGATTTGTGTTGGTGGACCGTACACCGGGGGAAGGATTTGCTTTTCATCAACGTCATATTCAAAAGTTCACGTACTTCACGTACTCAGGTACTCATATTTGCATTTTGGACGTCCTCTGCTACTGGTCACAGGGCAGCTTTATACAGGACTCCAGCCGGGAACATGCCAGTTGATTTACATGGAGGCTGATTATAACCCCACTTTGGCTATTACGGCTGATTCTCAAGATCATGAAGAGGATCCGTTCTCTTCTCTCTCTTCAAGGTTTTGCACCGGTTTGTGCAAAATGAGGCAGTTTACCGAGGACAGCCAGCACACACTATCTTGTACCGTGCTGGGTTTTAAGACTCAAAATCGCTCGCTGCCTGATAGAGCTCTCGACACGCTGGAGATGTCGCATTGATGTACATATCAAGCATGTTTGATTTTTACAACTGGAATCTGGACAGATCTGAGCTTGTCGACGAGTGTGTGTGTGCCTCCATGACTGCCATTATGGCAAGTGTGCTTGTTTAAAACTGTGATCCGCAAATGTCTGTGATTGAATGTGTGATGCCGAGTCTTTTCTCAGTCAGCCGGGACGTTAAAAGTCGCCCGGTTTAAGCAGAATCCCTTGTGGCTCTCTAGATGTGCTCCAAGCTGGAAGTCTACACCGTGCCGGCTTTGAGAGGGTTGTTGCTGGCAGAGCTACACAGCGGTATCGCTTCTTTATGACAGTAAACTGCTCTCTGCCCCCATTGGAGTGCATTACGGTAAATTGCTTTGAGCCAGTGTGTCATTTTAGAATATTCAAAATTTTTTTTTAGAAATAGGATAATAATTTTTTAAAAAATATTCCCTTTCCCCCGTATACTGCTTCTTCTCCTCCTTCTCCATCTCCTCCCTCTCCTCTCCGTCCTACTTACCCAGTCCTTCCTTCTGTTCCTTTCTTCCCTTTCTCCTTTTCCCGTTCCTTCCTCTATTTCCCATTCTCTCCTTCCCTAAATCCTCCTCTCTTTTATTTATCCCCCTCTTCCCTTCCTCCCTCCACTCTACCTCTGCCTATCTCCTTCCTTTGTGCCTCTGTCTTCTTTGAATCCTCCATCTCTGGCTTCCTCTGTCCACCCCCCCTTCTCCCTTCCACTCTTTCTCTTAGCTAGCTCTCTCTCACTCTATTCCCTCCTCTCTTTCCTTCATTCCCCCCTCCCACCATTAGACAAGGTGACTCCTGCAGTAAGAGGCTCCAGCCCCCCATTATACCATAAAGTAAAAAAAAAAAAACCTTCATGACATTCTGTCCCTCGGTGGACGTAGCATTGATTTTCCCATATGTAAGTCCCCCCCCTCTTTTGCTCTCTCGCTCTCTCCCCCTCATACACACACACACACACGCTGTCATTTCTGCTCTCACATACCCCTCATACACATGGTGTCTCTCTCTCTCTCTCACCTTCTCCCAAGCTCATTCTCACCTTCTCTCTCTCTCCTTTTCGCTCTCTTTCCAACCTTCTCCGTCTGTGTTTTGCTCTTTTTCATTCCATTTCCAATGCTCCGTCTTGTTCTCTCACTTTCTCCTTTATTTTTTTTCTGCTTTTTCCCGGTCTTGGCCCCTTTGTCTTTCACTCTGTCTCTCTCACTCTCTCTCTCTCTAAATATCTATGTCACTCTTTTGTTCTGTCTCACTAACGCTCTTTTTGGTACTCTGGCATCTCTCCATTCTGTCTTTATTGCCTGGCTTTCATGCTGGCTAGTAGCTACTGAAAGAGTGTTGTGCAACTAGTACATGTGCCTCTGTCTCTGTCTGTCTGTCTGTCTGTCTGTCTGTCTCTCTCCCTCACTCATACTTACACACACACACACACACACACACACACACACACACACACACACACACACACACACACACACACACACACTTTCAACCATCCTATAAGCTTACTGCTTTTGTTAAATCTGCCAAGAACCTGGCAAATTCTATTACTGTTGTCTGCGGCTAACCTAAGGAGACAGCTACATGCCATGCATCTGTGTGTGTGTGTGTGTGTGTGTGTGTGTGTGTGTGTTTACACTGGTCTTGTCACTGCCTAAGCTCAGCCTGTCAGTCAGGTTACAGGTGATAAGGGCAGAATTGGGGCTAGAAACAAGAGAAAACTTGGCCTGGTCTATCACCGCAATATTTTATTGCAACTCAGATGGCTGCCGTGAAACGTTTGATAATGCTATGAAAATGAGTCTTGTCTCATATTTCAACAGTCTAAAGTCTAAGCTGTGTCTGGGATGTTAGCATGGTGGGGATGCTGTATATTTGATCTCAAACATGTTCTGGATTTGTTTGGTTTGTTATCCACATCCTAATCTATTCTGCTCCAAAGTTCCAATTTCCTCTCTGGGATCAATAAAATTCCTCTTACCCCACTCTACCTTATCTTATCTTATCTCATGAGGCTACAAAAGTTAGTGTTTTCCATGCAATTGCCCCTTGGAACATTTAGCCATGTGTTACTATTTCCACGGCAACGCATCATCTCTGGGTTTCTATGCAACGCAGTGAATTCGCATTAAAAAAGAATAAAAAGAAAAATAGAAGTCTTTGGAATGGCGCCAACCAAAAGCCATTCAGTGTTGTCTTTGTGTTTAATTTGATAACATGCTGTTCAAAGTAGTACGGTATATACTATTATTAATATTATATATTATCCTGCCTGCTGAGGAATAAACTTTTACTGCTTTTAATGTTTTATTGTATTAATAATCTCCTGCACTTTGATCCTGTCTTTGGAGCGCTGGCCTCCGCTATGTTATTTAAGGGACTCAGGTTTTGGAGAGCTGACGCACTGCCAGCTATAATAAAACAGATAAACAGGGCTAGGCCTAGACACCCGCTATTGTATATCACTGTAGGTAAGACAATAGGAGTTTAACTTGTCATTTAAAATTTAATATTTCACCACAACCCACAACAAGAACCTGAATGACTTACAAATACAAAGTGCAAAATGTTATTCAAGGCCAATAAAAATTAAAAGCAGCCTGCGGTTAAAAGCAAATTCAGAAGACACACGCACCATCTGTTGTGCGTATACAGTTTAGAAAAAGGCACGGAAAATTCACTGAAGTGATAATGTATGAATTAACAATGTTGTAGGTCTACTGTATCATTCCTAAAGTGTGGGTAACCCTAAAGTTAACCTATATGAGCAACTCCTCCAGCTGGCGCCGGGTGACAGGAAAGCAGCAAACAGCTAGATCTAAAATCAGATTAGAGAATTTAGCCGTACCCTGCTTTCCAGACAGACAGTGTGATTCATTTCAGAAAATATTTCAATCAAAAATAAAAACTTTATTCTTCAAGCTCAGCATGGTTTGAGTTGAGGAATGTCGCCACTTTATTCACAGCAGCAGCCCAACTCGTTCTACGTACCACACAAATTCCCTTATTCCTGCTTTTCATGGTCAGTAGAGCTGTTTTTCTTTCTTTTTTTTTACCTTTTTTTTTTTGGTAAATATTGAAGCTTATTACTGATGGAATATTGTACTTATTCTGTGTGAATATTGTAGGAATTATGAGAAATAGTTTGATAATTCTGCCATAAACTCGTCTGTGAACTCCACAGCCCATGCTACACATAACCGATAATGCTAAATGGACTGCATTTATACAGCGCCTTTCCAGTCCACCAACCACTCAAAGCACTTTACAGTGTGTGCCTCACATTCACCTATTCACACACACATTCATACACTGATGGCGGAGGCTGTCATGCAAGGCGCCAACCGGCTCTTCAGGAGCAGTTAGGGGTTCGGTGCCTTGCCCAAGGACCGTTCGACCCGCTCTCTGAAGGAACTGGGGATGGGACCAGTGACCTTAAATGTTAACAGCCTAGGATTCTCAGGAAGACTGGAGAAGTGTTATTAGTGGGGGTATTTTTGGGGAGAATTTTAATCACCAGTTGGTATTCCAGCTCTGAATATAAGCTTTTACTTGTTTGTTTTCGTCATAAATTTGCATTGACGATGTTGAGTAATACCAGCAATGACCACAGCCCCTTATGCCACCGACCGCCATCTATGTAAAACCAGTTAGATGGAGTTTGCCACTTTTCACACAATTCAATGTAACAGATCGATTACAATAAGATTTTTTTCCAAAGCTACATCGTATTATTTTATATGATTAAATGAGGTCATCTGGTCAGAATTGTGCTGATGCTGCAAACCCCACCCATCCAGGATCCCCAGCAAACACTCACACTGTTCATTCATGGGCTTAGTTCTGCAGTTAGCCTCAGGTATCACAAATTGCATTATTTTTCTTGAGGATACCATTAATCTCGTGCACTATATAGTGATGTGTTTTCTTCTAGTACAATTGATATGCATATATAGAGAGTGAGAACCGAAGAGGGAAGAGAGATAAACCTGCAGATATGTGTACAGTTGCAGTCATGCTTAAATCACAACACACGTACTGTAAGTTACTCAAGGTGCAATGCACATATTTGTTGTTGGATTAGAGGAAAACCATGGATGCATCCACCAAGACACACCTGTTTTATACATAGCCACAGTAAATGACAGCACCCGTACATACATGCAGCCTATTGCTTCTTGTTTGCCTCTCTTTTTGTCATCCATCTGTCCATCCCTATCCAGCCCACACGGATTTCGATTCATCTTTTCCCACTGGGGCCATAAATGTGCTCAAACCTACTGCTGGAGGTCATGGTGCTGCGAGGCACTTTAGGGAAAGGTGTCCACCAAATGGTACATGTTGTACACGTTAGGTTTTACACCAGTACGGCGTTGTGTGAAGGTATGCGCAAAAAATCCCAGACACTTCCATTTCTCTTGGATGTCCACTGCCTCCCTGTTTTTCACCGTCTTCTCCTCACTCCTTTCTGTAATCCTTTCTCCTTTTCTCTCTTCCCTCATAAAACGCCTCCACGCTTCACGCTTCCTTACCCACAATGCAGTGCAGGCTGGCTATTTGTTTGAGTTATGACAATAGCCCCTCTGTGAAAGGTGTGAACATTGTGTTGATTGTGTGCACATGCACAGACACAAATGCATGCCCACGGGCACACACACACACACTCTGCTCTTATAAACATACAAAACACACATACACTAACACTTGACTGTGACCTGCTCAGTCCAGGGTCCCTGTCATTGAGGATGTTACCCTGCTTTATTTCATATTAAGCACTAGTGCAGTATACTAACACTGCTAGTAGCCTGCTGGAGCCAACAAAATCTAAGCAAATCCTAACATATTTTTAAAATATATGACAAGAAATTATATAAAACTTTATTACGTAAAATTTGTATGGGCTGCTGTTGAGTGTGGAAACTCTCCCCCCTTTTTTTTTCTCCCCAATTCTCCCCCGCCAATTACCCCACTCTTCTGATCCGTCCCGGTCTCTGCTCCACCCCCTCTGCCGATCCGGGGAGGGCTGCAGACTACTACATGCCTCCTCCGATACATGTGGAGTCACCAGCCGCTTCTTTTCACCTGACTGTGAGGAGTTTTGCCAGGGGGACGTAGCACATGGGAGGATCACACTATTCCCCCCAATTCCCCCTTCCACACGAATAGGCGGCCCGACTGACCAGAGGAGGTGCTAGTGCAGCAATCAGGACCCATACCCACATCCAGCTTTTCACCCGCAGACACAACCTATTATGTCTGTAGGGATGCCCAACCAAGCCGGAGGTAACACGGGGATTCGAACCGGAGATCCCCGTGTTGGTAGGCAACAGAATAGACCGCTACATTACCCAGATGCCCCTGAGTGTGGAAACTCTTTGCTATAAATTCTGTTTTGCGCAAATTTGAGTCTTGATTACTTTGAACACAAAGGAACTCACACTTAATGTAAACAGTAAGGAAATAGTGTACTTAAGGCATTTAGGGATTGTTTTTCCACTGGTAGCACAGCTTGTAGGAGCTTCACTGGTATCACATCCAGTACCGCTAGTCTGTGAATGAGAAGGAGAAAGGAGGGGAAAGGTGATGGGGAGGGAAAAAATTCAGGCAGGCATGGAGAGAGAGGGAGCGAGAGAAAGAGAGAGAGAGAGAGAGAGAGAGAGAGAGGGGGAGCAAGTTGAAGAGGAGAAGAGAAGAGAGAAATGGAGGAAAGGAAGGCAACCAGGAAAGCAAACAGAGAGGTGTGGGGGGGGTAAAAAATGAGGGTGTTCTCACCAGTCTGTCATGTTAAGACTCTTCTCCACTGTTAATCAAATGCTGTGGTCTGCCTCATTCATCGACATCACGCCTCCTCTTCAGTCCTCCTCCTCCTCTACAGTCTGTCCATCTGTCTTTAACCCCGCCTCTATCCTCCCTTCCCTAATCCCTGCCTTTCTTTCTTTCTTTCTTTCTTTCTTCCTTCCTTTCTTTCCTTTTTTCCTTTTTTCTTTCTTTTTCTTTCTTTCTTGTTAATCCTTTCTATTTTTCTATTTTCTTTCTTTCTTTTTCTAAACCCACTGTCTCTCTCTCGCTCTCTGTCATGATGTCATGATGATGATTCTAGTCATTCCTTCTTTGTCCTTTTTCCCTTATCTCGCTTCCTTCCTCTCATTCCCCAATTTCTCTGCCTTCCATCTCTACCCGCCTTCATTCACTCCTCCTTCTTTCATTGTCACTTTTTCATCCGTTTGTTCTTTCATCTAGCCGCTGATCTCACTGCCCTCATTCACCTTTTCTTTAGGATGCCACTTCATTCTTGCTGCTTTTCCTCGCTCCCTCTATCATTATGGACACTCTTTCCCACCTT
Source organism: Lampris megalopsis (assembly GCA_022114975.2). Classification (NCBI taxonomy): domain Eukaryota; kingdom Metazoa; phylum Chordata; class Actinopteri; order Lampriformes; family Lampridae; genus Lampris; species Lampris megalopsis. The sequence continues at coordinate 79,980 of JAJHIY020001624.1, read as the reverse complement.
TCATTTTTACCTCTCAGTTCTATCTGTCCCTTCAACCCATCCCCACTTTTCTCTCACTCAGCCGTTCATTCATTCAATCGTTTTTCCATTCTTTCTGTCTCTTTCATTCTCCTCCTTTCCTATCACAACGCCTTTGCTCATCTCTCACTCTCTTTCACTTCATCACTCTTTTATACCTTCCCCCACGGACATCCCTGCATCTTGCAACCCCAAAGTCATGCTTTATCTAAACACTGTGACCTCCTCTCCTCTCCTCCCCTCTACTCTCCTCCCCTCCCCTCCCCTCTCCTCTCCTCCCCTCCCTCAGTCTTCCTTCTCTCAGTCCCTGTTTCTCTCTTAGCCCCACCCCATTCCTCATGTTAATTAGTCAGTACTGCTCACTAATAGATTCACCAGAACTGCTGCGTGTGTGTGTGTGTGTGTGTGTGTGTGTGTGTGTGTGTGTGTGTGTGTGTGTGTGTGTGTGTGTGTGTGTGTGTGTGTGTGTGTTCTTGTTCAGCTATGTTTGTGAGGACGAATTTGATTGTTTTAACAGAGGTGGGTGGTAACATGTTACATTTACTTCGTTACATGTACTTGAGTAATATTTTTTTAATAAATTGTACTTCTAAGTGTAGTTGATTGCAGAATACTTTTGACTCTTACTTGAGTACATTTGCAATGAACTATATGTATTTCTACTCCGTTACATTGGGCAACACCCTTCTCGCTACTTTTACTAGAGTTGGGGCCGATCCGATCCAATACTAACATTTAATTCACTCAGTGAATATCAGACTGATATTACTGATCCACGACGTACCAATCCAGATTCCATAGTCTGATATTGTTATGAATTATAAATATGTAGCTAATAATGCAATATTTTAGTCCATAGAAAAAAATGGTATATGAAAACTCAGGTAGTATGAAATGTTCTGAGTGTGGGGACATGGGACACAAGTGCTTCACTTGGACGCAAAAGGAGGCGGAAGCATAGGATGCAGAAGCCACTGACCAGGCAACTGAAGGGGGGGGGTGGCAATGCCGATGGCTGTGAGGAAACAAGTTAAACCCCACAAAATGTAAACCTAGTAATTCAGAGAAAGATGAAATGGCTGGAAATGGCCCCAGTGTGAATGGAGTTAGTGGCACTGCTGCGTGCGTAACCTCCCCGGCAGCTGCTGCAGCCAAGCCCTGGCAGGAGGTGCAGAGTGGCGGGGAGGAGGAGGTGGCTGATTTGCCTGTCACTGAGAGCCAAGAGAAGGAGGATGACGATGTTATCATCCTCCTCCTGGCTCCCGGTAACGACAAGTGATAGGACAGGACAAGTGAAGAACCACATTTACAATCTTCCATCACTTTATCCAGGTTATTGTCAGAAATTGATTCAATCAATGCTTGGAGAATAAAAAATTCAAACAGCAGACAGTACACATGGGTGAAGTCTCAGGGAACAGGGTCAGTGGTGCCAGGCTAGATGGGGTGTATATCACCAGACACCATAACACCAGGTTATCCAGTAGCAGCGTATTTCCACTTGGTTTTACACATCACCACTTAGTCAATGTTTTTTTTTATATCTTTCACTAACAATATATATATATATATATTTCTGGCATTTTAACATTAAATGGCTACAGGATAGGTTTTCCTGTTAAAAAAATTTGAATTATTTTGGGTAATTTGGAAAGGGGGAAAAAAGCACAGTTTAACTCTTTAAGTCAATTAACACAATAAAGTAGTTGCCAAGGCAATTTGCACTCCTACACCTGTCTGTATGTGATGCCTACTTAAACAGTTCAAATAAACTGCTTTGGAATAAATTTAAATTTAATGTTCTTATTAAAAGAGCAAAAAATATATAAAAACAAGTGTTGTTTGGTTTACTATAGCCTCATGTAACCTTACACGTAATACCAACAACAATAATAATAATAATCGAGAAAAAAGAACTCTGGTATCAGCAGATATCCAAATGCAGGTATCAGAATCACATCAGAACTGAAAAAAGTTGATCGTTGCATCTCTATTAGGGGTAGGGTAAAAATATCAGGGCAGGTCACAGAATCTGATGGGTCACCAAATACGGTGTAACACCAGAAGAACAACAGTGCCCCCCATTCTGTGTTCATGTCTTTTATAACATTACAGAATGGAAAGGGAGAATAACGGCACAACATTCCCACCTTGAACAAGCAGGGGCAAGTCAGTAAATGGTGCCTCACCCGACCCACTATTATTGGGAACCCCAATGAGGAACAAACTAACAAAGTCTGAACATTTAAACTTGCAAAAATAAATACAATTGCCCCATTAATGTTACATGCACAAATGCAAAGTTACTGAGAGAATTAATGTATGTCTTACATTGTTAATGCGGACCTGGTCAACTAGTCAAGTCGTCAGTTTTATTTGTATAAGCCATTATTACAAATTTGCCTCAGCGGCCTTAGCAGCAATACAACATCCTGTCTTTAGACCCTCGCATCGGATAAGGAACAACTCCCTAAAAAACAAAAAACCTTTAACAGGGAGAAAAAATACGAAGAAACCTCAGGGAGAGCAACAGTGGAGGGATCTCTTAAGACGGACAGGCATGCAATGGATGTTGTGTAGACACAGTTTACAGAATACATTGAAAGATGATAACAGAATTATAAGATATATGAAGAATATGATGAGGAGGATGCCAAGCAGTGTCCAGATGCCACTGGAACAGTTTAAGAACTGAGCCACATCACCACCATCACCATGTAGACCTCACAGGAAGACAGACTACACATGCATACAGGGGAGACTCACATCACACCATTCACATACACAGGAGAAGAGAAAGGAGAAGACATAATTCAGAGAGAGAGAAAAGACGTGAGAGAAGAGAACAGTTTGCAGTAGTCAATAAGCTATACTCGATAATCTCGTCAGCAGAACAGTGCTTGGTAAATTCATTGAGACAGAAACCAACCCACCATACACTGTGAAGTACTGAATTTAAAGGCAACTAATTGTAGGTTAAGGGGAAAAGATGAGTTTTAAGTTTGTATTTAAAGGAATCAGCAGACCGGCGGCAGCAGGCAGGTTATTCCACAAGAATGGTGCGCCATAGGAAGAGGCCCTGCCACCAACTGACTTCTTTTAAACCTTGGGTACACACATGGGCCCTGTATTTTGAGAGTGGAGAGCTCAAGATGGAATATACGGTTTAAGGAGCTATGATGGGGCAAGCCCATTTAGCATTTTACAAGTCAGCAGAAGCACCTTGAAGTCTTATCTAACATGGATAGGAAGCCAATGGTAGGCAAGAATTGGTGCAATATGGTCAAATTTTCTAGTTTTAGTTAGAATTCTAGCTGCAGCACTCTGAACCATCTGAAGATTTGGTACTAGCATGTAGCAGACCTGAAAACATGATATTACAGTAATCAAGTCTGGATGAAACATGCGTGTATTAGAGTCCCTGCATCAGACACGGAACAGGAAAGACTGAATTTTAGCTGTGTTATGTAAGTGAAAAAAGGTAGGCTTGGTGATTTCTTTAACGTGCTTATCAAAGGAAAGGCTGGGATCAAACGTAACACCAAGATTTTTGGCTGCCACAGAGTTATCGATTGTTGTTGTTACTTGATCAAACTGGTGTCTGTGGGGTTATGCAGGGCCAATGACCAGTATCTCACTTTTGTCCAAATTTAAAAGCAGGAAGTTTAGTGACATCCAATTTTTCACAGCAGTCAAACAGGCCTCTAAATTAGTCATTTGAGTGCGATCGTCAGCCCTTATAGGCACATACAGCTGAGCATCATCGCATAGCAATGGAAATCAATTCCATGACTGCGTATAATTTGACCAAGAGGTGAAATATAAAGGGGAAAAAATTAGAGGGCCAAGAACCGAGCCCTTAGGTACGCCATAATTAATGCAGAGAATTTTGATGTAATACTATTATAGCAGACACAATGTGTTCTTCCAGATAAGTAGGACTTAAGCCAAGAGAGAGCTAAGCCAGCGACACCAAAATTACAATTTATTCTGTCTAATAGTTGTGATCAATGGTGTCAAAGGCTGCACTGAAGTCCATTAGTAGAAGCACAGAAGTGGAATCAGAGTCCATAGCTAGTAAAAGATTGTTCACCACTCTGGTCAGAGCAGTGTCAGTGGAGTGACAGGCCCTGAAAGCCAGTTGAAAAGGTTCATGTAGTTTTCTTCTATATGGATCAAAAGTTGTTGATACACTACTCTCTCTAGGACTTAAGAAAAGAATGCAAGATTAGAGACAGGTCGATAGTTATTAAGAGACCCTGGATCGAGGTGCGGTTTCTTAAGTGGAGGTTTGACCACAGCTGTTTTAAAACTGCTGGGAACAGTGGCAGTAGTAAGTGATGAATTAACAATGTCCACCATCGTAGGTCCCAGGAAAGGCCAGCGGTCTTTAAAAAGTTTTGCTGGGAAAAGGTCAAGTAGGCAAGTAGTTGGTTTAGAAGCTGATATGAGCTTAGTCAAAGTATCAAGAGAGATAGTCTCAAAAGCTGGAGTAGCTGAAGTTAAACTAATTTTGTTCATGATCTTATCAACCTTATTGCAGAAAAATTCTAGAAACTCATGGGCCGTGAGCAGCTAATAGACAGCTGCTTTTTAGTAAATGTAGCTAGTGTCAAAGATAAATCTGGGATTATGTTAATTAATATTGATTAAGCGAGACCGATGCACTGTTTTCGCAGCAGATAAAGCACGCTTGCATTTCAATATACACTCATGCCAAGATAGGTAAAAAAAACGTCCAGTTTTGATTTTTGCTATTGACGTTCCAGTCTCATGTAGTCCCACTTAAGAGCACATGTCTCATCGTTAAACCAAGGTGTAAGCCTCTTATTCGCCTAGCTCTGATAGTGAGAGGTGCAAGTTAATATTAGTAGTATTAGTATTTCTTTTTGAAGGAGTCATTCGTTAACTGTTTTGCACTTTCAAATTGACATAACACATTTGATCAAATTAATTTACTTACTACTTGAGTAGGTTTTTTATGAGACACGTTTTTATTCTTACTCAAGTAGTTATTTTTATGAGTACTTTTACTTCTACTTGAGTAAACAGTATTATAAAGTAACTATACTTTTAACAAAGTTAAAAGAAACATTCAGCGGTATAGTACACTTTTTTTTAATACATTGCAGTACAGGCCTATTTCGTGCGACTCGCACTCATCAGGAAACAGGCCTGTACTGCAATGTATTAAAACCTCTTTTCCTGTATCCGTGTTGATATTCCGCTCCTCGTTTGTTGAGCACTCACAACACCATTGACAGTTTCAGAAAAAAACTTTTATTTGTGTGTGTGTGTGTGTGTGTGTGTGTGTGTGTGTATATATACGTATATATATATATATATATATATATATATATATATATATATATATATATATTATATGCGTGTATATATATATGCGTGTATATATATATGCGTGTATATATGCGTATATATATATATACGTGTATATATATATATATATACATATATATATATATATGTATATATATATATATATATATATATATGTATATATATATATATATATATACACACACACACACACACACACACACACTCATGTACATGTGAAAGGGTGACACAAAGGCATATGCACATACACACATCCTCATAAAAAAAGGAAAATGCCTCTGGAACCATCAGTTTAGCAAAAACACCCACATTACAACACAAACACCTCCCTCTCACTCTCATTCCACATTGATAGCACTCACGTCATTGCTAATCAGGATACATAGTGAACAAAGCCTTTCAGAACAATCTAGACATACCCAGTGATAGCTTGATAGATGACATGAGTATTGTATTTGATTGATTTGGATTGCCTTGCCCAATACAGCCAACTGGTGTGGTTTTTCCAGAAAGACCCCAGCAAATCGGCAGCTTTCTGACCTTTGACTTAGGTGTCATATCCAGTGGTTTGAGCAAAGAACGGACAGAAACACAGGATAAGAGACAGACGGTAAGATGGAGAGTGAGACAGAAAAGAAGAGAGCAAGGATAGACAGAAGAGAAAGGAACTGTAAAACACAAAGTCTTTGCAAAACATTCAAAACTGACATTGCATTGCATCTCAATATGGCTCATCAGGCTGTGTGCCAGTTTGCCAGCTTATAAAAGCATGCCTTTTAGTTACATTAAACATAATATGGCCCACACCATATGTTGCTGTGATCCCCAGCCTCGCTGTATTTGAGAGACCAGTCATTTAACAGGTGCTCACACTCACAGCTCCCATCCAACAAGTAGGCAGAAAGTGTTAGATTCCAACAAAGGCTTTGTAGACATTGGCACCGCATGCAAGCCATCAGTTTGTGTCTTTATCCATTAATATTTTATTAATTTCAACATAACTACTGCTTTGAAGCATGGCAAGTTTCTTTCGAGCTGCACCATCAATTGATTGCAATCAAACATCTCCCCTTCTGTCATTATAGATCTCCGTACATCAGTTTCTGCTTTGTAGACACAGCAACAACATAACATAATGATCTTAAAGCTAAGCTAGTATGTAGGTTTTTGCACAGTAGGGGTGCTAATTTGCTGCGAGCTGTACTCAGTATATACTGTGAGTTTGCACTGGCATATGGTAGCAAAGGTTTGATGCCGAAATGTCTATTTTTTTTCTACCACCATGTATCAACAACCTATTCAAAACTACTGAAGACATAATCCTTAATATGCAATTGCCCTCTTTGTTACTGACAATATATACTTGTCACATTGAAACACAGGGCGGCACGGTGGCACAGTGGTTAGCACGGTTGCCTCACAGCAAGAAGGTCCTGAGTTCAAGCCCCGGGGTAGTCCAACCTTGGGGGTCATTCCGGATTGTCCTCTCTGTGGAGTTTGCATGTTCTCCCCGTGTCTGCGTGGGTTTCCTCCAGGTGCTCCAGTTTCCTCCCACGGTCCAAAGACATGTAGTGAATCGCCCATACTAAATTGTCCCTTGGTGTGTGTGTGTGTGTGTGTGTGTGTGTGTGTATGTGTGTGTGTGTGTGTGTGTGTGTGTGTGTGTGTGTGTGTGTGTGTGTGTGTGTGTCGGCCGGCTCTGTGATGGACTGGCGGCCTGTCCAGGGTGTCTCCCTGCCTGCCGCCCAATGACTGCTGGGGTAGGCTCCAGCGTCCCTGCCACCCTGAGTAAGGATAAGTGGTTTGGATAATGGATGGATGGATGGACACTGAAACACAAGCAGACTCGATCAATAAAAAACCCTCCATAATTTAGCGTTAAATAACAGGAATGTCTTATCCAGTAGTAGGTATACTTTATGAAAATAAAACCATCTGTCCATTAGCCGTGTGACCTCCTGGTCTCAGCTGTTGAACCGTGTCCCCACCCGGGCCTATTTCAGGTACGGCTATGTGACATATGTGTCTCTCAGTCACACATTACTTGACATTTCTAGATCAGTGAACACCAGTGCAATTAACATTTATTGATTTTAACTTAAGT
>JAJHIY020001624.1:37500-67500 GCA_022114975.2 Lampris megalopsis | reverse complement strand
ACACACACACACACACACACACACACACACACACAGTATGTGTGCAAGCCTGAGGTGGGGGCATAGAAAATGCATTGTGAAGTTTAAATGAGCACGCTACTGAACAAACAACCATACATAAATAATTAAAAACAAATAAATTTTTAAAGTTATAAACTTTGGTTTTAAAGGCCACGATAGACTAAGATACTTTTTAAGTTGAATGAATCATTTGCACTTAAACTAATGTGTGGTAGAATTAGTGGCCCTGGAAAGAAAGGCGTGATGAGTGAGAGTCTAGTGTTTTGTCAGAGGACAGGGTGTACCAGAACTGGATCCATCCTGATATTCATCTTTGTATTGCACGAGTGATTGCCGTAGTTCAGTCTGCTGCGTCCACATTAAGGATTGCGGACCGGGGCATCTAGTTGGACATTGTGCTAGACAGGGCTGCCTAAAATACAACTTAACAAGACAAGAAAGCCCCTCAATACTGCAAGTAAAGGAGTAATTTGCAGAATTGTTTTAGATACTGTAAACCGTAACTGAGTCACAGCTTACAGTATTCATTAGTACTTTAACCGGTGACTAAACTGTATCAGTGTTGTACGGTTGATCAGTATTGTAAGCTGTGGGCATCTGGGTGGCGTAGCAGTCTATTCCATTGCCTATCAACACGGGAATTGCCGGTTTGATTCCCCGTGTTGCCTCTGGCTTGGTCGGGTGGCCCTACAGACACAATTGGCCGTGTCTGCGAGGGGGAAGCTGGATGTGGGTATGTGTCCTGGTCGCTGCAATAGCGCCTCCTCTGGTCGGCCGGGGCGCCTGATCAGGGGGGAGGGGGAACTGAGGGGAATACCATGATTCTCCCACGTGCTACGTTCCCCTGGTGAAATTCCTCACTGTCAGGTGAAAAGAAGCGGCTGGCGACTCCACATGTATCGGAGGGGGCATATGGTAGTCTGCAGCCCTCCCTGGATCAGCAGAGGAGTGGAGCAGTGACCGGGATGGCTCAGAAGAATGGGGTAATTGGCTAGGTACAATTGGGGAGAAAAAGGGGACAGAAAATATTGTAACCTGTAAGTCAGTCGTCCTTTCTTCCCTCTAATGCATCATTTCCTTCTCTTCCTCTTCTTCCTCCTTTGGATCGTTCCTTCTCTCCTTCTTTGTTTCCTTGCTTCAATGCTTAATTCTTTCCTATATTCTCTTTGGAAAGTTTCCATTCTATATGGGTTTCTAGGCAACACTTGTGCTCGGTGCCGAACAGCAGTGATAGGGGGCAGATAGAGAGGGAACCAGCAGAGGCAGATACAACATATTAGCAATTCATAAGACTTTGACAACTGTGTGCTCGGCCCGATTTACAATTCACTGTAAATACAGAGTGGTTCCCATTCACAGCTGACAGCATGACAGCACACAGTATATTCACTGAATATGACATTTTAATAAAGGCGTGTGTGTGTGTGTGTGTGCATGCATGTGTGTGTGTGTTTATATTTGCAAATGAGATTGACAGTGTGCAATCCCAACGATGGCCTGATCCTAATTTCAAGCATCTTTAACACATAGACACGGGCGTATTTACCCATGCATGCAAGCGTATTCACACGCACAAAAACGCACAGCCCCATCTGTTCTGTTCATGGAGGTTGACCGCGGCACAAAATGGCTTGATAGAGACAACAGTGATGAGATCACATGACCACACCAGCAGGTAGGCGCATGTGTTTATTTGTGCGTGTTTCGGTGTGTTTTAATTTGTCTCTTTATGTGTGTGTGTGCGTGCGTGTGTGAAAGAGAGTGAGTATACATATATCCCACTATGTGATTACATGTGGTTGCATGTTTGTGTATGTTTGCATGTATGCTTTGTTTGCCTGAAAAGGTGTACCCAAGTGTCTATATTTATGTTTGAGGACTTTCTTGGTTGGTATGCATATGTGATGTATGGATGTGCTTGTGTGAATCTGTCTGTTTGCTAGTGTGAGCTTGATCAATTTTCATGAATAATCCACCAGTTTCTGCTGTAAGACCCCTCCACCGTTACTTCTTGAGCACCTATGGACCAAGCTTCCAAGTTATGACATGGTGGAACTCAAAGATAATGATCACTGCCAATGCCCTGCTGTGTGTGTGTGTGTGTGTGTGTGTGTGTGTGTGTGTGTGTGTGTGTGTGTGTGTGTGTGTGTGTGGGTGGGTGTGTGTGGGTGTGTGTGCGCGCGCACTCAGAGCGGGTGAGATGGTCACACCAAAAGAAGACTTGGAACATGTCTGTGTATGAGCATGCATACATGGGTTTGAGGGATTTTGTGCGTTACATTAGGTGATTGTGTAAGAAAGAGAGAGTGCAAGAGATTGAAGGTAGTCTGGAGGTTTAATGGATACACAAGCATGGATGGCTATGTGGTTCAGCATTTTTGTGTGAGTGCCTGTGTTTTTGAGTGTGTGTGTGTGTGTGTGTGTGTGTGTCACACTGAGCAACTGTTGGCGTATGTGTGTGCTAATTGAAAGCAGCACGGCACTGTGTGTGCCGCTAACGAATCTCCACATTAATTAATCTAGTCATTTTTAATTAGCCACTGTTTCTTGGTAGACTAGGCTTTATCTGAGCTGCTTAATATGTTTCACAGGAAAGGCGTCGACGTGTCGAGCTGAATATTAGGGCGTCAGGCTCATTTTGAAAATGCTAAATGGACTTTGTTGTTTCATTATGTATAGAAATTTGAATTTCTTTTATGCAACATGTTTAAATTATGTGAGACATCTGAAATAATTTGATGTATAAAATATTAGACTCATCTGGACAGGAAATACTTTTCATATTTGCTAATATAGAAAAAAAATGTGATAATTTGACTTAATTTGAAAACCAATTTAAATCACTAATGATTCAGCAGTTAGGGTCAGGGAAGGCTGGGTGCAGGTTCAGTGAGGTTATATTTTTCCTCCTCTGTTTCTCACAATACAGAAACCATTGGCAATTACAGGCAGAAACGGTGTGTATTTTATTTTTTGCCTGTCTCATTCTTAATAGTGGAAGCTTGCATATAGGAAACCACCAACTTTCCGGCAAATGATGCCTTGGGCCAACGTACCTTTATGTGACTATTGGATTGGTCGCAGTTTTATCTCTCATGGCCAGTATATGCTATGCTGACTATCTAAAAAACATAATTTCCAAATTGTTTGGTCGCACATAAAGGACATCCAGAGATGAAATGATCCATCTATCTAACAAGGGTATGCTGACCAAAGCACTTGTTTGCAGTAATTCCAGTGTAATCGTCAAAGTGAAGAGGCAGAGGGTGAAGACAGTACTGTCCCTGTCTGAGCCCCACTTTGAAAGGTGCCTCAGTGGTTTTTGGCAGAAACAAGTTGAAGACTAAAGACACTTCTGCATTCGACTCATCCATTTGAGATTTATTCATATACCCCTCTCTTTAGATCTGTCTCTCACCCTCTTTCTCTCTGTCTGTCTCTCTCTCTGTCTCTCTCTTATCTCCCTCTTTCTCTCTCTCTTTTTTTCTCTCTACCACTAACTCACACTTGCTCTCCACCTTTCTCTACCCTTCCTTTCATGGCTACCGGGATGAAAGTGCAGAGATGGTGCTGTAAAAAGCAAGGCAGTGCCTGGCCATGATTTATTTAGACCTAAAAGGAGAGTGTGGTTACTAGCTTTTCCTTTTTTAACAGGCGGGGGGGGGGGGTAAAAGTGTGAGAGAGAGAGAGAGAGAAAGAGAGAGAGTCATAATATGAGTGTGGTAAAAGCAGCTAGTTTCCTAAAAATAATTTATTTGTCTGTTTTTGAAACTCAGGAGAGAAGCAGAGAGCGAGAGAGAGAGAGAAGAGAAAGAGACAGATCGAGAGCGATAGAGAGGAAGGGAAGGTGATAGAGAGAGAGAGAAGAAGAAGAAGAAGAAGAAGAGAGAGACATACAGAGATAGGGAAGAAAGGGGGTACAGAGAGAGATTGAGAGAGAGATGAAGGACAGAGAAAAAAGAGAAGGGGAGAGAGAGAAAGAGGGAGGGAGGGAGATACATAAGGGGAAGCGAAGAAAGAAAGATAGCGAGACACATATATGTGGAGGAGATGCGAGAGAGTGTGGTAAGGACCGAGAAGGGGGAGACTTGATAGATAGATAGATAGATAGATAGATAGATAGATAGATAGATAGACAGACAGACAGACAGATAGATAGATAGATAGATAGATAGATAGATAGATAGATAGATAGATAGATAGATAGATAGATAGATAGATAGATAGATAGATAGATAGATAGATAGATAGATAGATAGATAGATAGATAGATAGATAGATAGATAGATAGATAGATAGATAGATAGATAGATAGATAGATAGATAGATAGATAGATAGATAGATAGATAGATAGATAGATAGATAGATAGATAGATAGATAGATAGATAGATAGATAGATAGATAGATAGATAGATAGACAGATAGATAGATAGATAGACAGACAAAAGGAAAGCAGAGGTGAGGTAACGACTTTTTTGTGCTCTAGAGAAAGAAAGAGCAGGGGAACTATGACCGTGAAAGTGAACTATGTATAATAGAGTGATGATGCAGGAGAAAATAAAGTTACACCAGGGACCAGAAAAGAAAAGAGTGAAATGGAGGAATGAGATATAAGTCAGAGAAGTGAAGGAAAAGGCTGTTTCCAAGTGCAGAGACGTGAGGAGGAGAGACTGATAGAAAATAGATGTAAAGGATCAGAGACAGGAGAGGAGGGGGAGCTGGGAGACATTAATTATTGATGGAACAAATGTCTGACTGACTGATTCAATTCAGTCCTTTGTTGTTTCCGGGCCACCAAGGCTGTCAGTCCAGACTCCAGACAGGGTTCTCCCAACTGATGTTTAGGACCCGTATCAGTCGGCAGGCTGACGATTACTCCAAGCAACATTGGTGTTTGTTTATTTTTTCATTTGATGCCTTTGGCATATAGGTAAAACTGGCCTCATTTGGACTGAAAAAATGTTCTCCAGTGGACCAAGGATATATATATGTATGTGATTATTTCCTCTGGATTATCAGCCCTTCAACGTGTTATGCACCGACTGTCTGAGGCACTACAACAAATTCACAGCAGATTTGTAATGTCAGAGAAGTTAAATGTTCCTAACTTTCAGAATTAACGGATGGACTAGTGTCCTGTTCTCTGTAATATTTCCTGTACTTTGCAATATCGACCTTTTTACAGCCTGATTAGTAGGTCAAAATAACTCCGCTGCTCATTGATCCGCAGAAGAAGGCTGCAGTGGTACTAAAAGGCTCCCCGGTGTGAATGGTGAATGTGGGTTCGTTTCTGCAGAGGGTGATGGAAAAAAACAAAAGCAACTTCCCTTTAAAATGAGCAGACTGAAAACAGTCACAGCTCTTCTCGATAAGCAACCTCTGGAAAAAAGAAAAAAAAAAGGATGAACATTCCCAACGTAACTGCTATAGCTCAAGCTGATAAGCCCCACATAATCCTTTATTTAACCAGACAAGTGTCCTCGCTGATGTTGCCCTCCATCTACTTTGTGATGCCTGGCCAAGAATTGGCAGATTTCTCTACTTAGCATGAGCCATTTCAAAGACACTCCTTTATAGTGGAGGTGATGAGATTGTAATGTGCAAAAAAACACAAATGTTCTTCAAAGATCAAATTTTAGATGGACTAACACACAAATACACAAAAGCTGGCTGCTTAAAACCTTGAACAGATTGTGAGCCCAGGGTGGCCCCATCTCATTCCTCATTAAACATCTATCAGAATCAATTATAGAAATGAAAATACTGCTGCTCAGTCTAAACAAGTGGTTGTTTTGATACCAAGTTCACTATTGACACATGACAGAAAATGTCACTTTGATCAGTGCAAACAACAAATGAGGATTAATCGACATCCTGTGTCACCATAATCACACCCTTCGAAGCCTCCACAGTCATCTTTTGTCATTAGAAAAGCTTGTAAACAAATGCAGGGGTTCAAGAATCACTGATCCATGTAATACTTGTATGTGACCAAAAAATACAGTTGTCACCATTGGAAACAGCAAAGATGGAGAGATCCTTTTCTTCCAGTGTTCATTTCAAACGTCAGCACGGTCCAAATCTAAATGTCCTCTAAAGCCTTTTAGCTCGTAAACATGATGAATTTAGAAAGGGAGATCCCATTTTGATGCTTGACTGAGAAAAGCTCTCCAAGCATCAAAAACACCAAGCACGCCATTTCCCTTCTCATATGTCCATTTCATCTTTTTGAAAGCCGTGGAGAAGTCGCTTTTTTCAAACTTGCCATGCCACTAAAACACGTTGTAGCGGATGTGGCGCAGCAGCTCCCAGTGGAGCGTGGCCGAGAAGAGCACCGTGGTCGTTAAACTCGACAAACACGCGGACAATTCCCTCCCTAATACTTTGATTCCACCTTTTTGAAGGGCTTCGACGGTCAAAATCTCCACACTCTCTGACTTACAAGGCTAATAAACACCACAGAAGTGGAGCGGTAATTACGTGATAAACAGTCTTTATATTTGGCTGAGGAGTTGCTGCACTTTGTCATTTTAAATTCCTGAGAATTCCTCCTCTTTACAATCACATCAGCGCAGATGGAAGGCATTCCCAAACCAGTGGTGCATGGGTGTGCGTGTGTGTATATGTGTGTGGGGGAGGGTACATTTTTGTCTTAGTCTGTGTGTACACACTTGTGTGTCTAATTACATTTTACACACAGTAAGTTAATTTAATGCTGAGTGCCAGCGTACAGTGCAGGCCACCCTTGAAAGAACTCGAAAGTCTTTTCATATTTTCTGTGTTCATTTGTACCAATAAAGAAGCAGAATATAGTTTTGGTTTTTTTTTGCAAATTTTGCTTTGTGTATCCAGTTAGTTTACTATCTATTGTTTTTTTGTTTTGTTTAAATCTTGATTTAGTCAGTTTAGGTTGACTGAGCATAACTAAAGCCTAACTGATAAGCTCAAGACCACTTCAGCTGCATGTGTTGAAGAAGGGCAGAGCGCCACGTGTTTACTTTACCTACCCAGATTTCCCTCACCTGTCCACCGATTCACTTCACTAAGCCCTCTGAAGGTAAGTTAAGTTCTGCAACCTTTGACCGGCTCTCCTCCGGTGTACCGTTCTGTTCTATATAACTGCATTTGCTGGCAGAACAATGCAATTTGTCAAACAATCGCAGTCACAAGGACAAAACAATCATCGCTAATGCTCTACGATGTTTCAGTCGATAACCAATAATCCTCTCTAAAAGGATGACCAAATAGCTGAAGCCTGACTTGAAATTCAGCGGTACTGTAGCAAGTGTGCGTACGTGTCAGTGAATGAGTTAATCCAGTTAGCGTCTGTGTCTGCCAATGCACATCAGACTAAGCGATGGGTCCCTGTGTGATGATGAATGGTAATTTAGATTTAACGTAACTGGACTAACGAGCGTGCTAATGACTCTGAAGCTAGCCTGGACAGCTCTCACTCCGATGGGCCCGCGCCTTGCATCCCAATGATCTCTGAAAAGGGCACTCAGACATCCTCATAAAAAGTATGTGGACACACACATAATGTATGCCGACACAAAGTACACACGGTTGCAGGCGGGCACACACCACGATGTGAGGTTGTGTTGTTTTAGTTCCGTGTGTGTGTGTGTGCGTGTGTGTGTGCCGAGTGCGCATTTGTCTGGCCCTCCGTCAGCAATGCAGAGCGGTGATGTCAGGTTAATACGAAGCTGATTATTCAGTAATTATTTTCACAGCGGTTTTCAAGCAGTCGAATTAGATGTGGCATTTAATTCACTGATCTTCGTAAGAATTGTTCTTCCTCTGGCCACTAAGATTAATGAAAATAAATGCTAAGTGCCGGATCATTTTCAGATAGAAATAGAATTAATCAATTTCATTTGTCTGAAGGGTTTATTTTGTTCAGCAAATTACAGAGATCAGTACTGGAACAAACCCCAAAACTCTCTCCCCTAAAAAAAAATGTTTTTTTCTCAGTCCGTTCCTTATTAAAGGAAATTTTAAAGAAGCTTGAATAAATACGTTTCAGCACATACGCCATCATCATTCCTGTTGGGAAGTTGCAAAAATAGGTTGTGCATAAAATATTTTATGAGTATCTGTTGAAAACAACTGAAGTGAGCAATAATGCCCTTGCAGGTTTTTGAGGCCGGTAAATGTAATAGTCCTACGACCTGTCTTTTCGCTAAAGTGCTAGCTAAAGCAGAAGTCGGCTGGCTCACATATGTACACATGTTGCCACTGTAAGAGGCACTACAGTAAAATGTGCAGCACTATAATGCATGATTGCTGCGTTGCAGATGCACGCCTGCCTTGTGTCTGAGAAAATTTGCCTAGAAAATCTGAATGTTGATACATTCACTGCCATCAGGAGGCCCAAAGCATGGACTAGCAAGTAGCATTTTGAAGAACTGGCCTTTTGAATTTTTTTGAGAAAGAATATGCAGACGTGCAACCCCCCTTTTTTTCTTTTTTCTTTTTTTTTACCACAACACATACCTGAAATCTTTGGATAAATGTCAGTTATACACTGACAGATCAGAGGTAGTTTCTCAGCACAGCTCATTTATTTTGAATTTTAACTGCGACGAGGTGTATTACATAGAGCCTGATGTCTGAGCCAGACGGGGTTTGACTAAACAGGAGTGGAATCATCTTCAGTAGAATAAAAGGTTGTGAGTGAACAAAGTGGCTGCTTTGACAATGGTATGAAGAACATAGCCCCAAGTACTTTTGCTTTGCAAGTGCGTTAGACTTATTTAGTACCATCCTTGAATATTTTTTTTGGGGGGTTGTTTTTGTTTTTTTAAATCATAACAGCTTCTCTGAACTGCACAGAAATAATGCAGTGCAATGGTTGAGACCCCCAACTCGTGGAGGGCCATGTTCTCCTGCTGTCTCAGGGAAAGTCGCGGGTCAAATCCTGCCAGAGCCCCCCCCCCCTTCATCCATTGACATGCATAGCTGCTATCCGAAGATGTTTTCCCACTTGATTGGAGTTTCAGGATGTAATTTCGGGTGCTGACGGACGTGCACAAGCCTGCAAGAAAACCTGCATGTGTAACATCAAGTACAGGTTTTTCATTCTTGGTCAGGTAAGTTTGCACATACTGTATGAGGCATCTTACTTCGTGGATAGCATAAGGAACAGAAAACTGAGAATAAACAGGCGGTTTCAAGGTTAGGAAAATAGAAAATTGTTCGTGGGAAAAAATAAACACAATGCAGACATTTTAAAGATGTCAATACATATTGAGGGTTTTCAGAGGCCGGGGAGACTTAGCTTCCATTGAAAATCCAGCGGCATAGTGGTTACAGAGATGACCAGGTAAACAGAAGCTCAGATTTTGATCCCCAGCAAGTGCCAATATGTCCATCAACCGCCTTTTGTCCAGTCAAAGTGTCCTTCTCGGCAACACCTATTGTGCCCCTCTTTGCTTACTCATTGTAAGTGGCCCTTGACAAGAGCATCAGTGGAATACAGAAGATGTGAAAGTAAAAATGTGCTATAGATAAAAGTCCCTGATAGGATAAAATCTCTGCGAGCGGTGATGTAAGTCAAAGGTGAAAAGGTTAAAGGAAGGAGAAGTTATTATACAGCATCTCAGGCACAGATAAGAGGAGAGGGAAGGCTGACCGCGTGTAGCCCTCCCATTGCCGAGAGAAACTGGACTGGACTGCCGGAGGAATAAAAGGACAGGTGTAGGTGTGAGATGGAGATAGAGACAAGCAGGAGCTTGTTTCCCTAATAATACCAAATCAGTTCACTTGAGATAGGGATGTATGAAATACACATAAAAGACATGGGGAGAAGTGAGGAAGAAGAGATGATGAAGAGAGAGAGCCAACTCAGTTTACACACACACACACACACACACACACACACACACACACACACACGTGTTCCTTTCCGGGCATCTGAGCAGCACTCTGAGGAGCATAGGGACGGTTGCATATTTTATAACCACTTTTCTCCAGCCCTGCTTCCTGGAGTAGGGAGTCAGAGAGGTGTGTGTGTGTGTGTGTGTGTGTGTGTGTGTGTGTGTGTGTGTGTGTGCGTGCGCGCCTGGGACTAGTTTTGGAGGAAGTTTTCAGTTTCTTTCCCTTGCACACTGTCTCCCCTCTCTGTTTTCTCACCTTCTTTTCTTCTCTCTCTCTCTCTCTCTCTCTCTCTCTCTCTCTCTCTCTCTCTCTCTCTCTCTCTCTCTCTCTCTCTCTCTCTCTCTCTCTCTCTCTCTCTCTCTCTCTCTCTCTCTCTCTCTCTCTCTCTCACTCACTCACTCACTCACTCACCCACCCATCTGTACAAGAGCATTTGTGTTTCAGGGTGTGTATATCTGTGACTGAACACATGGTTGTTGAGGAGAAAAGTCTTTGTCTGTCTCTCCCCATCTCCTGAGTGTCCTCTTCCTTCTCTCCTCACTCTTCTCCCACTCCCTCCCTTGTGTGTATGTGTGTGTGTGTCTATGTGGGTGTAACTGAAAGACAGTGAGTGAGTTGAAGAGAGTGCTGCTGTGTTTGAGTGTGTTCATATACATTTGTGTTTGTGAGTCTGTGTTTGTGAGAGAACGAGAGAGAGAGAGAGAGAGACAGACAGACAGACAGAGACAGAGAGACAGAGAGACAGAGAGAGAGAGAGAGAGAGAGAGAGAGAGAGAGAGAGAGAGAGAGAGAGAGAGAGAGAGAGAGAAAGAGAAAATAAAGCTGAGGTTTCTTTTGGCCAGCCAGCGACTGTCATAATTCATAAGTGGACATGAACAGAGTGGCTCAATGTACTGTATCACTCTGCAAGGTGACTTTCACTCTGCCTGTAAAACACACACGCGCACACACACACACACACACACAGTTTTATACCAATCCACCCCTCTTTTCCTTCCCCTTCCTTTCATCTGTTTTCCTGCCTGTTTCCTCTTTGCTTCTTCACTTTTTCTCACACTTTCCATGTCTCTTTCTCCCTGCTTCATTTTCATCTTCCTTTTTTTTACCCATCCTCCTTCATACATTTTCAAGTCATTCTTTTCTACATATCCTCCTGCTTCTATCCCCTTCTTTTCCTCCCAGTCCTCCTCCCCCATCCTTTGTCCCTCTTGTTCTCTCCTCTTCTCTTCGTCCCTCCTTCTCTCAAACCCTGTCTCCTCCCTCTCTCTTCTTTCCACTCCACTTCTTAACTACCATCTCTCCCATCCTACCCCCCCAGCACACACACACATACACACACACACACATACTGTGTGCAGTATTCAGCTTGAGCCCTGGCCTGTACATCCAATAAGAGAATGTCATCATCATACTAAGTAAGCACATTGTTCATTCAACCAGCTAGCGTGGTTAAAATCCTTAAACATCCAGAGAATGGAGCAGGAAAGACAAAGAATGGAGCACATGGAAGTCGTATGCTGGAGGCAAACTGCAGTAACCTGTGTATGCCCAACGGGTATACACAGGTTCATAGGTACTTGACTTAACCATGTGATCCTCCACATACTTCCAGAGAGGTTATTCCTACTTTTTCTGAAGGACAAAGAGAATATCCGCACGCTGAAAAATAAAGCTGCCAAATACTTGAGTCAGTGTAACGTTTCTGTCACATAGACTTTCTTCAGGCACCCAGGCATAAATGGCCAAACATCCATCTATCCGTCCATTATCCAAACCGCTTCTCCTGCTCTCAGGGATGCTGGAGCCTATCCCAGCAGTCATTGGGCGGCAGGTGGGGAGACACCCTGGACAGGCCACCAATCTATCACCTGGCACGCACACACACACACACACACATTCACACCTAGGGACAGTTTAGGAAGGCCGATTCACCTAACCTACATGTCTTTGGACTGGGGGAGGAAACCGGTGCACCCAGAGGAAATCCACGCAGACACAGGGAGAACATGCAAACTCCACACAGAGGATGACCCGGGATGACCCACCAAGGTTGGACTGCCCCAGGGCTCGAACCCAGGACCTTCTTGCTGTGAGGCGACCGCACTACGCACTGTGCCACCGCCAAACATACATCTCACATATATATACCTATGTATATATCTTCAGGCCACATTAACCAATCACCACTGAAAACGACTAGGCATACAGGCTACAGACACAGTGTGGATGTGTTGGCCGTATGTCCGGAGAGGGAAAAAAAAGAGCAGTTTTCCCACCTCAGTGCTAGTGTCACTCTTTAATGATGTTTTCAACTATGCTGTTTATAGGAAAACATCTCATACACACACACAGACACACAGCCAGGAGTGCCGTACCGTAAAATGACATCACTCACACTTGGCCTGCTGCAAATGTGAGATAAAAGCATGCACCCATGAATAGCTTATCCAAAATTTTGAAATGAATCTCGATGATTCCTCTGCTTTGAAACCATAGCAAGGTTTCCAGTCCAGTTTCTTGCTGAAGTCCCAGTCCAAATTATGCAAATGTAACATCAAAACAATCAAGCGGCCTTATGACGATTCTGGCACAGACTTTAATATGACTCAACATATCTGTAATCAGACTTATTGGTTAGCATCCTGTTCCCTTTTTCTAATGAGAAGAACAAATTCAAAGCACGTGACTCTTCAGTATTTCTTAAGGAAGGATATGAGAAGGCATTTTCACAGCATTTCATGGTTTCCATATCTTGAGCAGAAAATTAGGTTGTTAAGGACTCGGCTCGAGGCGGTATCTACCTGCTATCGGGGGTGGACTTAGTGCCCACCCCCCCTTAAAATATAAATGACCTCTCTGGTGTTTTAAGGGTTGACTCAGGCTGCAGGAAACCTCACGCTAAAAGCTCATTAACTTTACATGGAGTCAAACTTAACTGCTATTTTAAAAGGGTTTGGTTGAATCCATAATCCAGAAGTGATTGGGCTGCATACATTATAACCACAGAGATTCTCAGGGTTTAGCTTTTGGCTTTAATCGTCTCAAACTACCGGTCCCTATGCCGATATTTCACTCCTTTGATTTTAGACAAATATATGTGTTTAATCCCAAGTGGGAAAGCCTAAATAAAGCCTTAAAGAAGGGCCATAGCCTGAGATGTTGCCAATGAGCAACATTAAAATTGTAAAAAAAAATGTACACACATCATCAAAGTCAGATAGAAAAACAAACCGGACGGTCTGGTGAAGATGTAGACCCTGCTTCCCTACTGCTTTATTAGTGTGTATGTTTCTGTTTGTAATGCAGCCCTGAATAGATGGTGAAATAGCCTCGAGAGCTGTTTAGGCCTGGACGTGTGTGTGTGTGTGTGTGTGTGTGTGTGTGTGTGTGTGTGTGTGTGTGTGTGTGTGCATGTTTGTATGCACGTGTGCGTGTCTGTGCATGTACGCACGTGCGTGTGTGTGTCTGCATGCACGTGTCTAATTCTGCTTGTTTTTCCTAGCTGCAACTTGAACATTTAATAAAATAAGCCAGTTATGTTTTTGTGAGAGTTTTTGTGTGTGTGTGTGTGTGTGTGTTTCATTGTGTACACACTCCCAGTCAAGAATATCACTGGCGGTGTGTTTCCCCCTCGGCCCCAGCCACCCCTCCAGTCATGATCCCATTTCTGCTGTCACGTCCAGCCTCCAGATCTGTTTTCTATCCCCGGACACGTGGGCACTGCATTGAAACCCCAAAATGAACTTCCCCTGAACTTAATGTTCAGCACTACTGTGTGTGTGTGTGCGTGTACGTGCGTGCGTGCGTGCATGGATGCATGCACATGTGTGTGTGTCTGTAGGGGTCAGTAAAGAAGAGAGGAGCTCTCTGCTGTTGAGTGATTTTGGTTCTGCGGGCTCCTCGGTTTCTGTTTGAGTCAGCAGGCTCAGTCGAACCATCACACCCTGGCAATGATCAGCTCACTGGCAAAAAGAAAGGATCTGGCGGGGGGTGGGGAGGCAAGTGAGGTACATCACACAAGGATGTAAAAAAGAGGGACATTAGAGAGATGTTCCTTCCAAAGAGGGACACAGCGAGGGGGAGTGCCCGCTTCCATCACAGTAGTGGCAGCAAGAAACAGCTGCTTGAAAAGAGGAGCTAGTTTGAAGATTGAGGTTTGTGAGCTGGACCGAGAAAGGAAGAAGGGGTGAGAGAGAGAGGTGCGAGGAGAGAGAGCGAGTGTCAACGACTGTCATCAGAATGTTGGAGACGGTTGTTTGTGATTGAATTGAGAGAGCTGGAAAGTTGGGAGGAAGTAAAGAATAGAGAGAGGATGGAAAGAGATGAACACAGAGAAAGAGTGAACCGCTGCCATTGAAAGAATGATGGTGGGGCAAGTAATAGTTGTTCAAAACTACAATGAGAAGGGAGCGTGACCGAGGGGAGGAGATGGATAGACAGACACAGGCAGAAGGAGGGATGCAATAAAGAACAAAAAAGGTAACTACTGTGATAGAAGTGATGCTAGTGGATTTATAACTGGGAGAAAGTGAGAGAAAGAGAAAGGAATGGATAGAAACTTGTTTCACATGAAGGGAGGGAAAAATGGAGAGGTAGAATAGGAGGAAGTTGGAAGGAAAGAGAAGGAGAGAAAGGGATGGAAAGAAAGAATGAGAAACTGATGAGCATACTTGCCAATGATGGCGGGTTTGGAAATAGTGAGAGAGGATGGAGGAGGATAAATGTCACCTGTTGGAGCTGCGCTGCCCATACAGGCGCTCCTTCACCATCTCCCACTGCAGGGTCTGAATATGGGCGCTGAATATTCAATAACCCAGATCCTCCGGAGGCTGGCCAGGAAATGAAACATGCACGTGCGCACACACACACATTGACACACAGTGTGGGCAAATCCAGAATATAGTATAATAAGCAATTGAAATACATTTCTGAAAACAAACACAGCTTTATTTATTTTATTTGTTTTACCAATTTTGTGAAGAAAAAAAGAAGGTATTTCTATCTTAATGCTCTGGCAGTGTTTTTCAGAGCGGTAATGCCAACCTTGTACACTTAATTGAGTTTTACGAGACTGATGAAAGAGGAAGAAGACGGAGATAAGAGCAGGATATGGAGGACAGGGAATTATTGAATTAAGAGAGGATGAGAGAGAGGAAGAGAGTTAGTAGCCACTCTCATCATTTTGCAAGTTTTGAGATACTGTGGCCAAGTGGGCGGGGGGGGGGGTGCACAGAGGATAGAGAAAGGGAGCAAGGGGGTGAGTGAGCCGATGACTGCTAATCCACAGAGGAGGGAGTGGCAGGGAGTGGCAGATAATAAACCATCTAACAGCAGAGGGTGTTCTAACAGCCATCCAAACCCGCCGTACAGGTACTGTTGTGCTGCTCCCTGCAGGGGGGAGGGAAGACAGACAGCGGAACAGCCCAACAGGTTATAAACTATTTAACAGCACAGGGAGCACCGGCACACACGGGGACAGCCTGGTGCCAGCCGTCTAACCCACGCACAATTAATCACCTCCTACTGGGTGGCGGGACAAGGGAAAGAAGAAGAGATGATGAGGGAGGAGAGGAGAAGAAGGAGAGGAGAACGGGGAGGAGGAGAGGAAATTGAAGGCAGAACACAGAAAGGGGGAAAGTGAGGTGAGATAAGGGGATAGGAAAGAGGAAGAGATGCAATCTGGAATCCAATCTGTCCCCGTTTGAGACATAATGGTCTCATCAGTAGAGCTTCACGCACATCCCTCTCTCCCTCCCTCCCTCCCTCTCTCTCTCGCTCTATCTTTCTCTCTCTCTCACTCTCGTCATGCTCTCTACCTCCTTCCACCCTCTTGCGTTCTATTTTTAGTCCCTACCAATCACCATCTCGTTTTACTCTCTATTCTTGCCCCCCCCTCTATCTCACTCCCTTTATTTCATTTTTTGTACCTCTCAATCTCGTTCGCATTCTCTCCAGTATTATTTAATCCTTTGCTGTTGTCTCCCCCACACACACATACACACTGTCTTTCATTTTGCAATCCTATGAACCATTTTTTTTGGGGGGGGGGGATAATACATGCTATATCAGAAAGCAAGGAGTTGGCTTTGTAAGGTCGTACGCACACACACACACGCACACATGCACGCCCACAGACACACTTAGCCTAATCATATAACTCTCTCCCTTTTTCTATCCCCTAGTCTCTCTCTCTCTCTCTCTCTCTCTCTCTCTCTCTCTCTCTCTCTCTCTCTCTCTCTCTCTCTCTCTCTCTTTCTATCTGTCTGTCTATCTATCTATCTGTCTATCTATCTATCTATCTGTCTGTCTGTCTGTCTGTTTATATCTCTTTCTCATACCCCCTCTCACAAACACTCACAAAGACATACACACATACACAAACAGACACAATAAACACACACATATTGACTCCTGCCAAACCACATGGCAACATTCAACTGGAGGATGAACTCGTTTCCACCTTCACCTTGCCAATTAATTTGATGAAGACCAATTACATCTGATCGTGTTTTGTGGATGTAAAACTCTTTTAACCGCCCATATAGATAGACTATCATAAAGACCCATCTCTAAAGAACTTAAAAGCTCCGAAGGGATATTTCAATTTCTTTTTTAAAACTTTTGTTTACCAGCAGCGTGTGGCTGCAGTACACAACGCCAGGGTCAGATGTGAATGTGTGGCCTTTCTCCCGCTCTCTTGACTGAAAGTTGCTCGCATTTCACGTTGATAGTCACATGAAATGTGCTCAGCCGTCGAGTCACTTCATCGTTTTAGCCTTTAAGACGGACAAAGCAGATGATTTCACAAGTAAATTCCTCAACTGCTAATTAGTCAAACCCCCAATGCTTTTTTTTGGGGGGGGTGCTCTTGTTAACAGCTGTGTTGTTCCCAGGGTGGTTTCCAATAGTGATTCCCTGGAACTGTCAGTTTCCTCTGAGATGGGAGAACTTGGAGTAAATTGTGGGACTTTCCCTGTTCAAACACTCGAGGGTTTATTAAAGTAGCACCCTCTCACGCACGCACATGGTGGTGCTCAAACATATAATATGCAGGAGCACACCCTTGTGTTTACGCGCACACGTGCAAAAAGGACGATCAAATGCAGCATCGTGCAAACGCACACTAGACATGCACAAATGTGAATTTGCACTTTTAACACCCAGGAGGTTGTCATTAAACCCCCGTGGGAAAGTTCACCCCTGGCCCCCTCAAATATGAGACTATTCTACTTAAAAACTCTTTACCATTATGCCTTAAAGTCCCTTAAAGCCCTTGTGAAGACCTCATATGCCTATTGAGCCCCGCCTTAAGTCAACAAGGTCATAAAGCTCTTCACCTTACGAACTCAAATCCCCCCCCATTCAGGCGAATGCCAACTGAATAGGGCACAGGACCACTCACATGGTCCTGTAGGACCACTCACATGGTCCTGCACACACAGCGTCACCAACACATACCTCAGCGACCCCGTCATTCCCTCTCTGTCTCTTCCATTTTATTTTGTGTTTCCTTGCCCCCCCCCACCTCCTCACCTCTCTCTAGCACTCTCTCTGCCACTCACACAGGAGCACACACACATGCACACGTACACTGGTGCACACACCGTGACATGTTAAGAGTAGGCTGTTAGGAGCAGAGGGTTGTGCCATTGTTCACGTCTCTGGGGTGACTGATTATTTCAAGGCTCTGTGATTCTCTGTGTCTGACTCAGCTGCCACCGCCATGCCCTCAACTAAGACACATACACACACACACGCACACACACACACGCACACATGCACACACACACACAGTAACAGAGGGCAAGCACAATGGCAATAATCACACAAACACACATATCTCTCTGTCGCTCTCTCTCTTTCATACTTAAGCCCTCCCTCTCTCCAACTATGTCTCTGTCTGTCTGTCAGTCTGTCTGTCTCTAGTTCCCTTGGGTGAAGGAGTTAATGGCAGGCGTGAAGGGGTCAAATGAATGTGTGTTTAAACGAGTGAAGTGAGTGCGTGAAGTGTCCATGGAGTCTCTCTTGTCTTTCCCTGAAAGCTGTAATGAGGCTTTGGTGTGATGCTGAGAGCTCTTCACACGACTGAATGAGTCTTTTGGGCCCTCGGCAATTGGCCTCTCTTTTAGCCACTGTGTGGGAAATTTGTGTTAGCAGGGCACTGGAATAAAAGAAATAAAACAAAAAAAAACAATCTCCCAATTGTAATGAAAACGAGAAACTGCTGGAAAAAGAGTGTAAACCAACAAATGGCTGGGATGTGTGCATCAGCATTTCTCCTCACACACATGTGTGCAAGGTGTTACTTGCATGGACACAGCTGCATGAGAATCAGTCATAACTAAGTGGTGCAACCAGGCCACTGCAACAAAACGATAGAGAGAGAGAGAAAGTGAGAGAAGAAAGAGAAACAGATAGGCAAGATGGGAGCTCTTGCTGCAGGACAATCCCAGCTTTAGTGATTTCCTATAATGTCAAATAGGTGACACAAGACTGCTTAAATAATAATAAAAAAAAGGTTGACTTAGAGATTTAGGTTTGATTTGGACTGCTAGATAAAATCTAAGTCTACATAAATCATCTGTACATATGCATGCATTAATTCACTGACGAGGCAAAAAAAACCAAACCAAACAAACATGGTTTTGGATGCGAATCTACAAGCAGCTCCTGCTAGCAAGTTATTCCTCCTTTGCTCCAACTCTCGTAGTGTATAGTAGATACTTGACCTGCAATACCTAACTACCCTTTAACTAGCTGCTTGAAAACCACTGTCTCGTCTGCTGAATGACATTGTGCATTCAATCGCTACAGTCAATACCCTTCAAAAATCACACCACTTGAATTCCAACGAGGCGTGCCGGCGTGATTTAACTTGCTGTTGCTTTCATAACAGCAAAACTTTCCATTGAATTGTATTTGTGATATTGATTGTGAACGGTGTTTTGCTGACAAAAACTGAACTGAGTCATGTGACCTTCAGATTGAATTCCCTAGCTGGCAACGCACAGCTGATGTGATACCGGATGGGTCGAAAGACACTTCAGCTGTGCTGTGATTGTGTTCATCTGACACAGAGCGAGTATATTCCACATAACCCCTAATATGGTTTCCAATTCTAAAGCATAGCATCTCTCACAATGCATACTATTGTTTATTACTTTACATATCTGTGTTTAGAATATACACGGGGTTTATAAAGGGTAGGATGTGACTTGGGAGGACCCTCCTAGCGAATACAAATTCTGTTATCTGTTTCCGTTGTTTTGTTTTTGGACACCCAGTTGTAATTGGAGCATGTGTTGGATCGAAGCCGTCAATTTTTTTTTCACATTTCCTCATTTGGCACTAATGGACGCAACAGCTCAATTGAACTAATACAATCTCATTGGTGAGGACAGTGAGCCAGATTGATTATTTTCCACAAGTGACGGTTGCTAAGTGACTAATGGCACACTCTGAATGTGTCCTGGATCCCCAATTAAGACTTATCTTTCACTAAGTGAGACATGCTCTCTTATGGCACATACAGTACATCTTAAGAGGATACGGCAATGGAGAATAACAGCTATGCCAAAATATCCTTTACTTTAATTATGTTCACGTGTCAGCAAGATGGCTGTCTGTGTTGTTTGTGCACATCTACCAAAATTAACGCTACATGTCCATAAGGTGCAACGCAATGTCCACGCAAACCATGGAGCCGGTAAGCACTAGTTTATGTTGAGTGACATAATATGTACATGGAAGATGGTGAGCGGAAACATTGGAAGATCATGCATTGGAAAAAAATAAAAAGCAAGATCTTGCATTTTCCAACACAGGGATCTTGGGTTCGAATCCCCGTGTTACCTCCGGCTTCGTCGGGAGTCCCTACAGACACAATTCGCCGTGTCTGTGGGAGGGAAGCCGGATGTGAGTATGTGTCGTGGTCGCTGCACTAGCACCTCCTCTGGTCAGTCGGGGTGCCTGTTCAGGGGGAGAGGGAACGGGGGAATAGCGTGATCCTCCCATGTGCTACATCTCCCTGGTGAAACTCCTCACTGTCAGGTGAAAAGAAGCGGCTGGCAACTCCACATGTATAGTAGGAGACGTGGTAGTCTGCAGCCCTCCCCGGATCGGCAGAGGGGGTGGAGCAGCGACTCCGATACATGAGGAGTCGCCAGCCGCTTCTTTTCACCTGACAGTGAGGAGTTTTGCCAGGAGAACGTAGTGTGCATGGGAGAATCACGCTATTTCAGGTGCCCCGACTGACCAGAGGAGGCGCTAGTGCAGTGACCATGACACATACCCACATCCGGCTTCCCACCCACAGACACAACCAATTGTGTCTGTAGGGACGCCTGACCAAGGCGGAGGTAACACCGCCAATCTACATGTTGGTAGGCAATGGAATAGACAGCTATGCTACCCGGACATCCCTGATCGTGCATTTTCTGCCCCCCAGTGGAACTACCTGTTAACTATTCAGTCAGATGAAAATTACGCAGACAAGTATGTGAACAATACCGCTCACGTGGCAGACACTTCGTGTTTACGTAGAGTTATTAAAGTAAAGTATGATTTTGACCTTAAGGCTAACATCTCCCTGTCTAAATTTTGACAAATTGCCACACACAACAGGTTTGACAAGTGCATTATATGGATAATTATAATGTGTGGACCAGGAACACTTGATTCTCTTAGAAAACCAGTGATTCATCCTCATTTGGTTACGTCATTGACCTCCTCAGCATCCTTACTGACCAGTGTGATGCTGTAAATATGCTCACGGAGCCGCTCTGCTGTCAGCCTGCAGGCTTGGTACAACCAAATATTGATCTGACAGCTGAAATGAAGGACCAAGCCTGCCTGTAGGTATTTTCTGCTACATTTGCTTGACTTTGACATGTTTATTGGGGGAAATAACCCATTTCAGCCTGTTTTCTGAGGGTTGGACCAGAAAATGAGATATATCTGTCATGATGAGAAAAAAAAAACATGTTCATGCTCATTTATTCTGATTGTTTTGACAGCAGAAAGTGGAAACAAATTATGGCAATTTTAGATGACAGAATATCACTTAAGTCTTTTGTTGGCAACATTTCAATACTTTCACAAACTGGATGCTCCTTTGATTTAATATATTGGAAAATGAGCTTTAAATAACGTCTCTGTGATTATCTTTTTTTCTTTTTTGCTCATCTTCAATCAAAATGGATGGGGAGCATTTTGAAAATAATTCCCCATTCATCGATAAACACAGACATTCTCTCTCCCCCATTTCCTTTCCATTACTGTTCTCATATTAAACACAAACAAAACCAGAAAAAAACACAAACGTGCTTTTTTACATGCATTTACATGCTTTAACTAATAGTGACTATTTAACCTGATGTTGTGCATTAGTAGACATTAAAATCTCCCTGCTAATCGAGTGAAATGTAAAACAGGGCCAAACAGATTATATTTAACCTGAGAAAATGTATAACGGCTAAAGTTGCATAAAATCAGATGGTTTTCTCATAGTACGATACACTGCACATTCAGATATCACTAGTTTGTTTTTTTTAATCATAGCACTAGTATTTTTTTTTATTTATTTTTTTACTGGGTTTCTTTTCAGCAGACCATAAGTGATGCTGGTGATTACAAGGGAGAATAACTGTATTGAGCATGGCGTCGATATGGTTGTAATCACACTCATATAACAACAGAGTTTTGTTATGTTTCAGTGAGTCTAGTAATTCAGACATTCGGCCCGTGTATTGATCTGCGTCTGTTAAGGCTTATTGAACATAACAGAGTAATAGAAAACACACACACACACACACACCTGTAATACACTTGCCCACACAGGCATGCATGCAAACACACACACTTGTCTTGGGACTGACCCAGACTATCATGCTGTCAGTGCAGTGTAAAAACTAAAAGAATTTTTTTTCTTTGAGATGACACAAACCCACTCATGCATTGGGACTTCTTGGAACCCGTATCTCTACATGGGAGCGGCACGGTGGCGCAGCGGTTAGCATGGTCACCTCACAGCAAGAAGGTCCTGGGTTCGAGCCCTGAGGTTGTCCAACCTTGGGGGTCGTCCTGTGTGTGGAGTTTGCATGTTCTCCCCGTGTCTGCATGGTTTTCCTCAGGGTGCGCCGGTTTCCGCCCAAAGACATGTAGGTCAGGTGACTCGGCCATACTAAATTGTCCCTAGGTGTGAATGTGTGTGTGATGGCCTGGCAGCCTGTCCAGGGTGTCTCCCTGCCTGCTGCCCAATGACTGCTGGGATAGGCTCTAGCATCGCAAAACCTTGGACCTTGGCTTGGATAATGAATGGATGGATCTCTATATGGCATGCATGTAGTTTCCATTATTTATTTATTTTCAAATCCCACATACACCAGGATTTACATTCACATTTTTGGGCATCTATCCACTGCCTTTTACAATAAGTCAGCAGATAGGGGTTTATTGTCTTGCTCGAGCTCCAATTTACAGAAAACATGGCTGCTTGATATCAGACGGGTCACAACTTTGAGATTACTTCACGCAGTTCTGTAGTGAATAGTCTCTGTAACCCTCAGGTCAACATGTGTGTTTATCATGTCTGATTGTGTTAAGACAGAGCCTTGTAAAAGAGATGGGATACTTAACCTTGATGTGCAAGCACTTGTGGGCTAGCAGACATGCAGAATACTTAACTTACAAAAATGATAAGCTTAATTTGTACTGAGCTCTTCAAAATAATGCCGCAGAGTGGTTTTGGTAGCATAAGATTGAAGATAAAAACATTAAATGCATAATTAAAACACACACACATTTTGCCTCCCAGAGCACCGTAGTGTTCTGAGTACACAGTAGTTTGTTTTTTTGTTTTTTTTAACAAATTAATACAAAAAATGTAGTTGAAAAAATGTCATTGCATTGGCAGCTGTTTTTGTATAACATTCTTCTAGGCTGATCCCAATCTGATCCAGTCTGATATAAATGGGGTAATGTATTTGGACCCTCACTTGTCTGTAGTGTGAAACCGACAAATACTAATCCTGTGTGTATGTGTGTGTGTGTGTGTGTGTGTGTGTGTGTGTGTGTGTGTGTGTGTGTGTGTGTGTGTGTGTGTGTGTGTGTGTGTGTGTGTGTGTGTGTGTTTCTGTAAGCAAGCGTACATTTGTGTCTACATGCACCTGCAAGTTTGGAGGAGAGTGATGAGTCTTCGATTGCCCTCGGTGTGTAGGCTGCAGCAAAGACATATGATAGCATCTCTCTCTGTCTCTGTCTCTCTGTCTCTGTCTCTGTCTCTCTCTCTGTCTCTCTGTCTCTCTCTCTCTCTCACACACACACACACACACACATGTGATAGAATCTCCCTGGTGGGTTGCCTATAAAGAGGCTCTTCCATCACTGACTGCAGAGGCCCTTTTTCTGCAACAAAGACACTTAATCCCATGTGTGTGTGCACGTACCCACACACACACACACGCACATGCAAACAATTGTAGATGGTGACATGGCTACTGCAGTGGGTATCAGGGCTCCTCTTTCTTAAATTTTACAGAGTAGATATGAAAAAGAAATAATTGAATGCAAAATGTGTGCATCACTAAACAATTAAATTTGTTTTAACACTGTAAATTAACCCTAATTTGATTTTTTTTGTTTTGCTTATCTTTTTATTTATTTAGCAATAAAAGGTTTGAAAGCAAAGGGAACTAAAATTCACAAATACATTAGGACAGATCAGTACTCAGCTGAATTTGCATGTTGAAATATATCCAATATAAACATCTCACACAGCAAACTAAACCACCTAAATCCCACTGCTAAGTTGAAATTCAACACAAACATTTCCTAAGACTAACCCTAAAATTATTTGTGCAACAGCTGCAAAACAGTACATAAAGTGGTCAGCACACCAAATAGCTCTTTAACGCTACACCTAAAACCCTGCAATCTGATACTAGTCAGGATAGTAAATACACAGCACATGGAGTATTTTCCTAACCCTAGCATTAGGATGGAAAAGTTGGTCGAAGGTACAGTGGCTACACAGCCAATGTTGTGTGTTGCACTGTGTGATTAAATGCGGGAGGTGTTTTGCTTTGGAACCAGTCAAGGTTGCAGGATTATGACGTTTAAAGTGAGTTACCAGTTGTGGTGTTGAACGGGAGGACCAGTTAGATCCATTATGCACGCTAGATACGACCCGTTCAAAACAATACGCAGCTTGTTTTCAACCAGTTGTATGTTAGCCTTTCCCACCAAGCTAATTTCACACAACTCAAACTTTCTCTAGCTAAGGTTTTTGTGTTATTTTTTCAATAAATAAACTGAAATGTGAAACAAAAAAAACACACGCTCTTATGTAGAATCTAAGGGACTACAGCATCTGCCTTTACAAAATGAACAGCAGTATGAAATAAGCAAACTGGAACACGTTGGAGACTATGTGGGATAAGTGATGCCAATCACTTCCCTATTTTTTGGAATTGCCATATTATTGTACCTTATTGGCAGGAAATCCATAAACATATTAATAATGTGTTTGGATTTAGAGTCAACATTCCTTTTAGATGTGATGCTGCATACATGGGTGACGTCTCATTTGAAGGGTGAAATACCAATGATAAGAAACTGTTGCAAATGCTATGTCAGAAAGCAAAAAGGCTGTCACGAGGAAGTGGCTAAAACCAGAGCCACCCAACACTGATGAATGGATAGAAATAATGTATGAAATATACATTATGGAAACGTTGTCGTTTTCCCTCAAAGTCCAAAAAGAAAAAAAATGATGGGGTCTGGGCCGAGTGGACTGAGCACATTAAACCTATAAGTTCAGATTTTAGCTGATTTGCTAGAATAAATGAGCAAGAATGTAATGTAACTTGTATCATTTTATTACATCCAACAGCTTGCTCTTTATTCTTTCTTTTCCTCCCTTCAACCCCATTGTAATATCTAAGGTGAAAGCTTACCATGTTCAAATGTGAATAATTAATGTTATAAAGGAAAACCTGTGGAAGAGCCAGGCAATGAAATGACTATCAAACATACTGCAAAACTTTTTGCTTTGAATGTACATGATACTATGAGTCTCCTCACAGTGATGCTGATGTGAAATGAATGCTTTTACAAAATGTAAAAGAAAAAAGAAAAAAAGAAAAGAAATAAGAAGCAAATGGTTAGGCGATGAATAAGTAGAGGGGTTCTTTAGACTGAGAGGTACCTAAGGGCCACACCTAAGGCAATAACCATCCTGGCCCATTTATTTTAATGCTGAATACATTAAATAAGAAACTTTGAACTATGCAAATAGATTCACTTCAAAATGTACTCAATTATGAATAATTCTGTTTTTT
Source organism: Lampris megalopsis (assembly GCA_022114975.2). Classification (NCBI taxonomy): domain Eukaryota; kingdom Metazoa; phylum Chordata; class Actinopteri; order Lampriformes; family Lampridae; genus Lampris; species Lampris megalopsis. The sequence goes on along the minus strand of JAJHIY020001624.1, from coordinate 42,260 downwards.
TTTTGTTTTTTGTTTTTTTTTTTAATCTTACCCCCCATAATGACTGTTACATTTTGGATGAGAACCATGACATCCTACACTGGTCAAGTCATATTTAAGAGTGCAGTGATTGCCAGAGGCAAGTAAAATGAAGCTGGAAGAAAATGACCAGGATATAAAACATAGTTGTGGTTTTCTAAATGATGTTTTTAGTGTTTATCTTGGCCCAAGCCAGGCACTACTTTATTAAGGCAGAAAGATGGAGAGAGGAGAGAGGAGAGAGGAAGGGGGTGTACGGAGTGGGAGAATAACTGACAGGGAAATTGCAGATGGAAATTATTGTTATTCCACAATTAAATTATATATACTGGGTGGAATCACCCCTGACAGGGCCGACCATGGCACTGCTCCTGGTGTCTAAGTGTGTGTGTGTGTGTGTGTGTGTGTGTGTGTGTGTGTGTGTGTGTGTGTGTGTGTGTGTGTGTGTGTGTGTGTGTGTGTGTGTGTGTGTGTGTGTGTGTGTGTGTGTGTGTGTGTGAAACTTTATCCATCTACCAAGGCCATTGAGGCTACACATGCGGGAAGGAGGGAAAGATTAAGAAAAGGAATCGGAAGGAGAGAGAGACAGAGGGAGAGAAAGCAGAAAATAATATTAACGGAGTAGAGCAAAACCAGTCTATGTTAAGGACATGTGTGTGCGTGTGTGTGTGTGTGTGTGTGTGTGTGTGTGTGTGTGTGTGTGTGTGAGTAAAGAAAGAAATTAAATCCCTTTTAATGAGTCTGTTTTGACAGATTTTGTAAAACTAACCACCCTTATTCTAGATCTGTGAAATTAGATCTCACTCAATGGCTGTATGTTTGGGGGAAAATAAACAAGGAAAAAATATATACACATACATACATACATAAAATAAGCTATATATTAGAACAAACACAAGAGGGTTTTATATGATATATGTAATTATTATTGTTGTTATTATTACTATCATCATCATCATTATTATTATTATTATCATTATTGTTATATAACCCTCTTGTGTTTGTTCTAATTCTTTCTTCTTCTTTTTCTTCTTTGACACTAAAAGTATCTGGCTCAGTAACCATAGGGCCTGAAGACATCAAACTTGGTCAACACGTTCCCAACTTTCCCGCTGCTCAGTCACAGAAAAATCAACCCGATCAGCCCATGGGTGGCGCTGTTACAACACACTTTGTGTTTGTCCGCTATCTCAAGAACCGTTTGGATTAGAATCAAACGTCTTCCTCGTTTCGAATCTTTGGCTCATGGCGGGAATAACGTATATTCCCGTTATTTTCGCCATTTTACATTTTCTGAAAAACCTGCTGTTTCAAACTCCTACTAGACTTTTGATCCGATCCGCTCGAAATGTGGCACTTAGAATACCGTGACAAACGGTTATTAAAAGAAAGTTGATTTGCTAAACTTTTCCGACAACAGCCCAATCGATTTTGGGGCGTGTCCCATATGACAGTGTTTCTCAACGGGGGGTCCGCGGACCCCTAGTGGTCCGTGGTGCAATTGCAAGGGGTCCGTGAAAATAAAATATCTTTTAAAAAAAGATCCTATGACATTTATAGAAATAGGATTATTTTACTCAAATGTGACTGAGACCTTTATCTACCTAAACTATAAAGGGTAACAGGACTTTTTTTCTCTAATTGCATCTGTTTCACAAGTGTAATTTATTGTATTTTAATAAGAGATCTCGCTCCCGTTTGCATTGTTAAAAGTTACTGCATAAAAATTCTGTTGTTACATATATCTGAAAGTTACTGAATACATATTCTGTTTTGTTACATATATCTGAAAGTTACTGCATAAGAATTCTGTTTTGTTAACTATATCTAAGTTACAACTGAAAGCTCTTATTTTTGCCCCAAAGAGTGAATAAATGCTATAATGCAATTTAAAATGCAGTTTCTACTGTTTCTATCAAATTGCAACCCCCCTCCCCCAAGATCAGGTGGAGGGGTCCTCAGGGTAGATCAAAAATATGCAGGGGGTCCAGGACCCCAAAAAGGTTGAGAACCACTGCCATATGAGACGAATCTTGCTAACGCTGTGTTCGACCATCGTGAAACTTGGGGCACTGTATCGCTCGGGTCGACAAACAAGCCTTCCATGTTTTCTGATGAAGCTTTTTCGATCCAAACGTGCTATATCATGACATTTCGGATGTGCAAGGATGATGGGTAATGTTAACAAGTCCTGTTTTGCAATCTTAGAAAATATTTAAATCCTAGAAAATTGGGCAAAACCAAAGATACACACGGAGCGTTGGCGCCGTTTTACATCACCATAAACACTTTCGTAGCACACACCATAAAGTACCAGGGTCTCTTAATATAATTTGCATCCCTCATTTACGCTGGTGTCCAATTTTCACTTTGAAATGTCTTTGAACAGTTCTGTAATTTAACATGCCAGCAATTTAAACGCTCTGAAAGCCACAGCCTGCTCTGAAAGCTTTCACACCTCAAGCATTTCTTCGTTTGTCACACAAGTGAAAAGCATTATTTGAGGTCCTTGAATTTTTTTTGCAGTGTTGCCTTGCGTGTAGTAGGCTCTATGCGAGGGAGAGAGAAGAAAACAACTCCAGGTAGGTGTGTGTGTGTGTGGGGGGGGGGGGCTTCAAACACAAGATACAATGGCAGCGAGTAAAAAAAAGTACCTGATATGTGTGAAATGCATGGCTGGTATTGTATTTTTCCCTCCCCCAGCTGTTTTGGATTGCATGTGTGTGTTGTACTCCTAGCCTGCCGATACAGTCGGTACCTCCTATGGATTGCTTTGATGGGGTAACCGATCCACTGATTTCATTTTTACACTGGTCGCTCTTCACCCTCCTCTGATCGCTGTCTCCATTTCTGTAAGTGGAACTCATGAGAATCGATGTATACTGTTTTTTGAGTGGGAATGTGCCCCCCCCCGCGGGTGTTTATGTTTATTGTCGACCATGTTGACTCTTCATCACACTGGCGGTCAATATTACGTTTGAGACGGAGGCGAGTTAATGAGAGATCAAATAGCCAGAGACAGCAGTAGTCTGCACATGAGTTTGAGCTGGAATAAGTCCAGTCGACTAGTATTTCTGCGTACACCACATTCAGCACTGATATACGTAGCTGTTTTGTGTTCTGTTCAAGAGTGGTTCGGTTATGTGCCACCATTGAGTTACAACTAAATTGACAATCGCCTGTTAATTTGCCCCGTTTTCACAAATTCACCGTTGCTGGTCTCAGAAATCAAACTTATCTAATAGTTTTGGAGATAAATGCTTTGAGGCCAAGAGTCATTTGACTTCATAAACATATTTCATTCTCTTACATGAAATAAAACTCATAAATTGGAGATTTGACGGCTTTTTTAACAACATATTTCTATGGTGCGTGAGGACCAAGGGAAGGTGTTGACAGTGATTTGAACCTGCAAGTTGGAGAGCCTTTCATTTAACTTGCGTCACAGCTTTACCACAAGACCAATCTGGCACAGAGAGTTTGTTTTTCTAACAGTCTGTTTTTCTCTTTTCTTCTTTTTTTTCCCTTTCTCTCTGTCTCTCTCTCTGTCTGTCTGTCTCTCTCTCTTGTCATCCAGCACTCTCAACAACAACAACATCACCCTCATTCCCTTGTCCAGCTTCAACCACATGCCCAAGCTGCGGACGCTGTGAGTATCACTACTACTACTACTACTACTACTACTACTACTACTGCTACTACTGCACACACACTTGCTTGCTTGCTGGTTGTCCATCGTGCCCGATGATGACCATCTTCTTCTATTTGTGGGTCCTTTGAGGACTCAGATAGCAGAAGATACTTGCGCAGAGATGGTTTTTAAAGTGGCATGGGGGGTGCGCTTCTCCCAACGCCACATGACTTGATTGTAGAGGAGATGGTTCCGATGGCAAGGGGGATCCCTAGACGACCGGCACCTCCACACAACTGCAGGGGGCTGCCGGAAATCCAGTTTTTTGGAAACCGCCTCAAAGCGTGCCGTCACAGCTTGCTTTTCTGTTGGGGTAAGCTCCCTTAGCCTTATGTCTTCCAGACTCACCCACAAGGCAGCGGGGCAGTGGTTGATAGGTGCCAGGGTGTGTCCACCAGGGTGGGCCTGCACACCATATCTCTGGGGCCCACTGCTGCTCCGAGATCCCCTGCCAAGTTAGCCTGGGGCCGCAAGACCCCAGTTACCACGTGTGGCCACGGGGAGGCCTGGCAGGAGTCTTGGTGAAGGAGAGGCTATGTACTGGCAAGGGAAGGGTTACACGCTAGGATGCTTCCCTATTCGCCACAAAGGCTAGCCAGCGGCAGCAAGCTAAGGGCAGGAAGGACACAAGCGGGTTGGAAGAACACGTGCACCTTCCCTCCAACTACACACTGCTGCACTAGACGCATCACAACACTCTGTGTGTATGTACACACACACACACACACACACACACACACACACACACACACACACAAATGCAACCATGCAACATACATGATCATTTAATCATGCTGTAATGAGAGACTTACTCTTCTTTTGTTTCACGACTGAATAATTATGTGGTGATTGCTGACACACACACATGCACATATCCATACACAAAATGACAGAAAGATGGTTGGACAAGCATACTTGTATACACAGATACACATGCACACATACTGTAAGTGCACGCTCAGAAGGACTGAAAAAAAGACCTGCACGTATACATACATACATACACACACTTGAAAAATGACAACCCTTAGTAATACGACACGAAAGACCT